>PITA01015922.1:0-48336 GCA_004023965.1 Spilogale gracilis
GGCCTCTGACACCCGCCACAGTTCCTCCCTGCTGTGTGACCTCAGGCAGGTCATGCCTGCTCCCTGTTCCCTTATCCGGGAGTGGGGTCCTGGGGCCTCCAATATCCCATCACCCTCTGGCCCCTCTGCCACCTCTGCCCTGGGTGAGACCCATCAGCACATATCCCAAGGGCAACACGCCTCATCTCTGTCCCCAGTCCTTAGGCTCCTTTATTCTGGACAGAAGATCTTCCGAAATCAGACCATGACACTTCTTTCCTCAAAAATCCTTCTGCCCTATGGATAAAATCTATCTCTTGGTACATTTAAAGTTATTTGTTCATTTCTTCACCCATTCTTTCATTCACCGAATAAGTATTAACCGATTACTACTATGTCTGGGAATTATTCCCAGTGCTAGTGAGACAGCAGGGAATACAATAGGCATAAATCTCTGCCCTCATGGAACTTGCAGACAATAAGAGGTGTAATGTACTCCTCCTCATTCTTCAGGTGTGAGAGCAAGAGTGCCTCCACCAGGCAGCCCTCTGTGAACTCTCCTCTACCTTCTCCTGGATGAGGACAAATTTTTCCTTGTTCCCATATCTCCCTGTGCCTCCTCCATTAGGCAGGCTTTGGAATTTCTAGTCATCAACTGATGACTAGATACTTATCCCAAGTATGTTTCTACCTCAGGGCCTTTGAGCTTGCTGTTCCTTCTGACCAAAGATTTCAGACATTCTCATGAGTCACACTGTCACTCTCTTCATGTCTCTGTTCAAATGTCACCTCCTCCAGGTGGCCTCCGGGCAGTCAAAGGTTCCTCCTGGCCATTGCCTGTCTATAGCTTATGAGGATGCAGAGTGAGGATGGTCTCCTTACTCTGTCATGGTCTTTCTCCCTGTTCTGCTCTCTCTCCCCAGGAGGAATGCTGCTGTCCCCAAGGGTGCCCTCAAGTTGTCTCCCACTGGGTTCTCCCCCCTACCCTCCACCTGGATGTCCAGTTGCTTCCTGCCCCTTTCTCTGCTCAGGGCCGCAAGCCCCAGCCTGCTCCTTGTCCTTCTCACTCAGGAAATGTCCTCCAGGCCCCTCAGCCAGAAACCCAGGTATCCTCTCCACGGACCCCTCAGCCCACACCCATCCACCCCAAGGTGGGGTGTTTCTTCCTCCAAAAACCTCCCAATCCGCCCACTGGCATCCATTCCCTTAGTAATGCTCTGTTCCCTCTTAGCCTCCTCACAGACTCCTACTCCCACTCCAGCCTCCATGGAGGAACCAGAGATCTTTTGAAATCGCCAAACTGTTCAGTCCATTCCCTCCTTTAACACCCTTCCCTGCTAATCAGGGATCCTGGAGTAAATGGCCCTACTGGCCAAGGCAGTGAGGCCCCCACCGGGTCTGGCTGCTCCTGGCTGCCTCCCTGTGCTCCCTCTTCACCACGCTCGGCCCAGGGGCCTTCTATAGGCCTCTGACACTTTTTCTCACCCCAGGGCCTTTGCACATGTTCTCTGTGCTCCCTAGATCACACTGCTCTCCACTCTTTAGGTAACCCGCTCCTTAGAGTCTCAGCTGAAATGTTGGCTCCTGCTTCCCCTGTCTGAGTTAGTCCCCCTTGTTATCCTCCCACATTGCCTCCTATCCATGCTTGGCCCCATCTAGAGGTTTAAGTGTCTGCGTGACTTTTCCTTGAAAGCCCATGTTCCCCTCTGGACCGTGGGCCCCAGGAGGCCAGCACACAGCCTGACTGGTGCAGCACCCATCCCAAGCCCAGTATCTACCCGCACGGAGTAGGTGCTTCGGAAATGACCTGGATGGACACGTGGAGTGGTGAGAACCTGAAGGGAGCAAAGAAGAAAAAGTCTGTGTCCCTTTAAATTGAGCAGAAATAGCTTTGAGTGTTGTTAATTGTTTTTATTTGGAGAATGTTGGTTTTCATTTTATTTTATCTTTTAATAACTCACGCTGCATAATCAGCTGGTAATTACAGCTTCCGTCTCCGGCTTGTGGCTCCCTGACTCGGGCTCAGAGGACGGGAGCCGTTTCATATTTAATCAGTATCTGAGCTGAAATGCTCTCTGGGGAGCGAGCTCATGTCGGGGTGGAGAGTTTAATTCTCAGCGATGTTAATTAGAGCAGGAAAACTACCTGAGCTCAGGGCAGGGGGCTGCTGGGCTGCCTCCCTGGGATGGAAAAAAAAAGAGGCCACACCCCACTTGACTCATCCCAGTCCAGCACAGGCAAGCCAATGACGGGTGTCATCCCAGCCAGGGGGCCAGGGACAGGGCAGAATCAACTATCCCTCCAAGATCTCCGTACCTTTGCCAAACTGGGCAGCTACTAGTGGTCTGCAAGTCCCCTCAGGGGCGTTCTGTGTGAGGGGAGCAAGAGGAACCATAGGGGCAGGTTAGGGGCATTTCCAGAGGGTCAGCCCCATGCCCTCTGCAGCAGGGACAGGACTTTCCTTAATCAACCTTCACCTCTCTCTGTTCTTACCTGCTGGCGCCAGGGGCTGTTCCCTCAACAGAGGGAGAGGACGGACCCAAGCCCACTGGCCTGAATCACCATGACACACACATTTTAACTTCCTGGAGGATCTCGTCCTCTTCTTCTTGGAATGCGTTGTGTCTCCAGTCCACAATTGATTGTGTGACTAGGCAGTGAGCTTGGGAAGGCAAGGTCTGCTTTTCCCTTACCTGTCTGCCCCAGCCCTAGCGCGGTGCTTGCCAGATGAGCAAGGGAACCGAGCACAGAGCAAGTGACAGGCAGCGGGGAGAGGACAGTCCTCGGGCCAGGCCAACATCTGAGCCAGCGGCAGGTCAAGAGGTGGAGACTGTCCCAACCCACCTGGCTAAGATATGACTCAGAGACTTCTAGGAGCAGGACCTTCACCTGGCTTGTGGAAATCTCATGCAATCAACATGTCAGCATCCTAAGTGTGCTCCCCATCAGTGAGAACCAGTCACACAGGATTTGGGGCACAGAACGCATCTGGTGGGAGCCGGGAGGAGCCATGGAGAGTTCATCCTTCCAGTTGTAGTGGGTCACCTCTCTGCCACACTAATCAGGGTTTCTCAGAATACCTGAGCATCTATTGTGCACCTGCTGTGTGGCCAGGGCTGGCATCTGGACCTCACACATATGAACCCATTTTCTTCTCCACATCAGCCCTTCAGGGGACAAATGTACTATTGTATCACCCCCATTGTAGAGATGGGAAAGTTGAGACACCAGAGGTGCAGTCATTTCTCCAAAGCCTCATAGGCTGTACATGTGCTTCAAAGCAGCTCCAACCTGGTTTTAACATCCACCCAGTGACATAGCAGTCCCCTGTCCCAAGGCCTGGACAGCTGGCATGGAGAGAAGGGGCCTTGCCTGCAGACAAGACTCGGGGAGGCTGAAGAGAGATTGGGTGATCACTAGATGTGGGCATGCAGGAGGGGCACCCACATGAAATGCAGGTGTGAGAATGTGATGACCAGTGTCCAGCCTGGGGGGCAGGGAGGCCACTGACAGAGCTCCTGGAGGCCTCTTAACTGGGCCACCATTCATCTCTTTTGGTGGCCTGACCTGGAGGGTCTGGAGCCAGAGCAGGGTCTGGCTGTCTCACAGTGGCTCTGCTCAGGTCGCAGCAGGCCACCGTGAGGAATAAGGTGGACAATGGCCAAGAAGCCTGGAAACTATCTGGAGTCCTCTGAGCTCCCTTCCTCCTCCCATTCCCACATGGCAGAGAAAAATTCCTTTGAAAATGAAGGTTTAGCTTGAAGTAAACAGATTAGTAATGGTGACGTGCTAGTGCTTTGTTAATTACATGTCTTCAATCCATTTAAACCCAGGCCTTTAATTCAGATTTATAGGAATAACTTAGATTTATAAGAATAGTTATTATGCATTAAGTACAGAAAATGCCAATTGGTTTTCATGGGCAATATTTATTGAAGTATAAAAGGGAAAATATGTAAAATCTAATTGCTCTTGAGTTTTGCTTCAGAATTGACAGGGGAGTCAGGGGGTGGAGTGGATACACCTCAGCTCACAAGGCATTCTCATGTCTCCTGGGTCATAATTTTGTCCTCCCCACGCTGGTTCATTTAAATAAAAACCAGACATCACACCATGACTGAAACACACACTTGCCCACAGTGGAAGATGCTGTCTGGGGTTCTGTCTACACCAGCCCGAGAGTGAAAGACAAATAGGGGAATAGGAAGGCATGGTGAAAGGAGCACTGGATAGGGAGTCAAGAACCCCGAGCTCAAGAAGCTCCTGACGCTGACTTCTTACGACAGATCCATGAACCGGAGGGGCTGGGCCTGGGCAGTCTGATGCCCTTCCTGGCTTTGAAGTTACACGAATCTAGAAAGGGGCTTCCCTTCACCATCACCTCCCAAAGGGGCTGGGCACTATGTTCCCACCAGCTCTTGGGTGCCATGGCAGTGACTACCCTACTCTCTCTCTCCCACACACCCAGCCCCACATTCTCAGAGCCTCGGCTTTTATGAACCTGAGGAGCCTCGCTGCATGGTCAGGTGGCCCAGTGGGCAGGCCTCCTCCCAAGGGGGGTCAAGCCCAAGATACAGGGAGGATGAAGGAAAAGGTAATGGGAGCAGCAAAGGCCAGGCTCTGGGCTGGGCACATTCATGGTGGTTGGTGAAACAAGGCACTAGGCTGCCAGGAGCCAGATTTGGGGAGCCTGAGAGGCTGAGAAGGGTGCCTGGTAGCTGCTAGCAAAAGTTTTGGTGTTTACCCATTCCAACCTCCTGATTTTCCGGAGGAGACCCTCACAAGGTCCCCCAGCCAGTTAGAGACCTCCTGCCTGAAGGCAACATGACAAGCCATCTAAGCCAGTACATTTCACTGCTACCAACAACTTCCCTTCCAGGATCTCTTCTGAGTCCCAGGACAGTGGTGCAAACCACCCCTGATCCTTCCTTCTTTGGTCCCCAGGAATCAGCTCTTCTGCTCTATTTCTCAGGATTCATGGTCAAGAGCAGCCCAGTAGGAGGCAGCCACAGGGAGCATCTGGAAGCTGGGATGGGAGCTCTGCCTCCCACAATGGTTTCCATGATAATTACAGTCATAGCCACAGCCGTTTTTCAGACTCACTGAGAACCAAACCCTTTAATGTATTTACTCATCTAACCCTCCTGACAGATTTCAGAGGAGGCCACTGTGATTCCCCACTAGACTGAAGAGAAGACCAGAGAGGCTCAGTGCCTGCCCAAAGTCACGCAGCTAGAAGGAGGCAGGGCAGGAGGGGACAGCCCAAGCTCCTGCTCCTGCTACAGGCTGCTGTACTAATCACTGTCCCTGCTGCTTGTCACTTCCCTTCTAACTCCATTCTGTAGCTGGAATGACATTCCCTAAATATCGTGTAGTCCATAGCGAGCAGTGTCTCTCCACTCCCCCCAGAAGGAATCTTGCCCTGCCTTTGTGTGCTGAAGGCATTTCCCAGTCTGGTTCTGACCCATCAGCCTCTCGGCCTGCCTGTTTCACCTCTCGCCACGCACTAATGACTGAGCTTCCCGGACAAGCTGTGGAGTGTCAGAGCCCTTGGCCTTTTTGAGCCATTCCCTCTGCCTGGTTGCTGCTCTTGTCAAGGTAGACGTAGACCCCTCCCCCTACAGGGCAGCAGGGCTCACCTCATACCAGGGCTCTCAGATCGCACCCCCACCCCCCTCTGCCTCATGCTGTGGGTCAGGGACCAACAAACATCTTTGAAAAGGCCAAATAGTAAATATTTTAGACTTTCAACCATATTGTCTCTGTTGCAACGTCTCAACTCTGCCAGCATGGCTGCGTTCCAAAACTATTTATGGATCTGAAAACATAAACTGCATGTACTTCTCTTCTGTTACAAAATATTCTTCTGTTGATTTTTTGGTCAACAATTTACAAATTTAAAAATAATTCTCAGCTTGCCAGCCACATGAAAACATGGCAGGCCGGATTTGGCTCAGGGATCATAAAGTTTAGCAACTTCTTCTCTAAAATGGAAGCTCCTTCAGGGCAGAAATTGTGTTTCATTGCCTTGTGTCTGGGTACTTGTTGAATGGATGAATTAATTTACTCTCAATCTGTCCACTGGAACCAGAATGAAAGAATAGCTTTGCTCCTCTTTTGGCCTCTTACTGGCCAACTGATGCTTCCATTGGCAAAGGTAACAGCAAGTCTGCTAGCAAAGGATTCTGGGCAATGTAGTTTTCAAGGGTCCATCCCTGGGCTAGAGGAGGAGGAGGTGGGGATGAAGCTGGTAGCAAACAGAAAATACCTTCTTCATCACCTTTCCTGCTCAGCCTGATCCCAACCTTTCCACACATATTCAGGGAAAACACCTTCGGTGCATAACAGCCGCAGCCTCAGGCTTCCACCCAGTATGATTAGCCCTCCCGTGAAAGAACAGATCCTTCATCCTTTCCCAGAGAAGGGACACACCAAGTTCCATCAGCCACTTCCTCCAGCTCTGGGTGACAAGGATTCTTATTCCAGCTTCATCACGGTCTCACCTGGATATTGTGTTAATGGAAAAAGTCCAGTTGTCTAGATCCTTCAAAGTTGATTCTTCCTTCTTAGAGCCTTATAATCTAGATCCTAACCTGAAATAATAGAGAAAGAGAACGAGGAAGCATAAATGGTGTTTTTGTCCATTTGGGCTGCTGTAACAAGATCACCACAGTGTGGGAACCAGGGGGAGGTTTACAAAAAATAGAAATGTGTTTCTCACAGGCATGGAGACAGGGAAGATCAACATCAAGGCCAATTCTGTGTCTGCTGATGGTCCATTTCTTAAGTCATGGACAGCTGTCTTCTCTCTGTGTCCTCACATGGGGGAAGGGTGAGGGAGCTCTTTAGGGAGTTTTGGTTGTTTTTTTTTTTTTTAAGATTTTATTTATTTATTTATTTATTTATTTATTTATTTATTTGACAGAGAGAGAGAGGTCACAAATAGGCAGAGAGGCAGGCAGAGACAGAGGAGGAAGCAGGATCCCTGCAGAGTGGAGCCCAATGCTGGCCTTGATCCCAGGACCCTGAGATCAGGACCTGAGATGAAAGCAGAGGCTTTAACCCACTGAGCCACCCAGGTGCCCTAGGGAGGTTTTTATAAGGGCACTACCATTCAGGAGGATGCCACCCTCCTGACCTAATCACCTCCCAAAGACCCCACTTCCTCATACCCTCACAGGGATTAGGTTTCAACATAGGAATTTTGAGGGAACACAATCAATATACAGAAAAGAATATATGTATGTATGTGTGTGTGTGTGTGTGTGTGTGTTATCAAGCACAGACATAAACATAATCATAAATACTACCATCCTTATTTCCTGTACTGATGGAGAGTAATAGTTAATATTTATAACCTTCTTATATCATTCTTTTCCTGGTCTGTTGGCCCTCAGATCATGCTATTTATCTTGTATATAATTTAATTATTTTTCCTAAAATATCTGAGTCTCTGGTGGGCCTATCTTTATGGAGTTGAAGATAGCCTTCCATCACATATCACTCCTGGAGACATCCCAGAGAATCCCCTGGGTTTCAAACATAGATGCCCCTGCCCTCTTTCCCATAGTTGTGACCCAAGTCAATCTCGATAATAGGGAGCAATCATCTAGCCAGTTCAGAACACTCTTCTTTGCCTGAGGATTCAGATGCAGGAGTTTCCAGATTGGCTGAGTAGCCATCTTAAGCTCCTAGTTCAAAGGCACCATCATCATGATTCCTAGGGGGAAACATTCTCTTTTTGGGAATTACTGTATTTTAGCCATCAAAGCCCAAATTGTGGGGATAGGAAGCAAAGGTTCTGTGATTGGGCAATTAGGACTAATAGTGAGAGGAAACATTCCCACTTCCACTGCTCAATTCTTGGACTTAAGGACCATGTATTGGTGGTTGATTTACATGATGTACCCCGTCTTGCAGGACCCCACACAGAATTGGCAAGATCTTCTCATCAAATCATCGGTAGGCCATTCTCCCATTCAATAGGGTAGCTGCTTCAGGGGGAAGCACAGCACACTATGAATTGATAGATATGAGCCCTATGCTCATGTCTTGTTCTGGAAAATCAGTTCCTTAGACAGAAGTAATGTTGGAAAAGGACAGCTTGATAGTAAGTTAGGTATTCTGTAGATCCACCGTTATGGAGGAGTTGACAGAAACATTAGTTTCTAATTTATCCCTTCTGGTGAAAGAGATAAAAAGTAGTCATCCTGTCACCAGGTGTCTGACTGGTCATCCTAGGTAATATTACCATATGAAAGGCTCAGGGTTGGATTCTGATATTGAAAAAATAGACTCACGGTGGCTGCAACTAGATTAGGCTAGGGTAAGAGGAGTCCATGTTGTTCAACATCTATCATTGCCCCCATGACCATGGCACCTGGGAGCATTACAAGCACCTGAGAGTCTGAGGACACGAGCCAGGTCACATCCACAGGACAGCTGTCTTGTCAGCGGCTTATTGTTTGCATCTTTGCATTAATGCCCTTTGCACACTCTGCCACCCTCAAAGATCCACACACCTAACTCTTCACCAAATCTCCTCATCTCCTGGATTCCCATCTTGTGTTTTCTGTAATCATCAGGCCACATTTTAGACCCAGCCCACCGGTCAAAGGAGAGCTCTGCCTCTGACCCTCTGTCCACTCAAGCCAAGTGAACAGATGGAAATGCTGCTTGAAGCTCCTGTCCCTGACGGAGTGTCCCTTCATTTCTGCCTTTTAGGGACACTCCTGGGTGAGGCTGTGGCAGCCATCCCTGTATGTCATATAAACCTCAGGTACCATGACATTTCCTGGATCAAAGGTCTTGGTCTGCACTGGAAACATCTTGCACTGCAGCCTGGCCCCACCACAGCCCCTTTTCCTGCAGTGCGCCCCACCCGCTGTGGGCAGCTCCACCTGCTGCCGAGTGATTCTGCATGGAGGCAGGTGGTGCAGACACAGTCATTTTTCTCTCTTTATGCATGCCATAGCCACAAATTCCACATACCACTGGACTCTAGAAACTTCTCCAAGGTAACAAGCCACTGAATGTCCATGGGATTATTTCCCATCCACCTGCCATGCACACATCTTAGTAAGGCCCGTAGGGTACTTTCTACTTCCTGATGAACATTCCCAATCAGCAGGATGTTCTCAACCTGGTGAATTAGCATGACGTTCCATGAGATGCTAAAACAACTCAGATTAGATTAAGACTAGTCTGGAGAGTTGACGGAGCCCTGACATAAGCTGAGCTCTGCCTTGTCTTCTGGGTTAATGTGGATCACTTCCAGTGGTGATTGCACATTAGCACAGAGCAGTAAACATTTGCCAGCTCAATAAAGGGCCAACAGCATTGGAAACATGTTTCTTTTCCCAGGGGGCTAGAGGTGGTGTTGACCTTGAGGAGCAGCTGCAGCTATATTCATCACCTGATTCATTCTGTGGTCATCCACGGCTATTTTCTGCACAGGCCAAACCAGAAAGTCAAACAGGTTGTTTGGAATTTACCACTCCTGAGCATTTGTTATTACAGGATCTTTAAGAAATAAAGGTTAGTTTCCCCAGACGATGGAGGGAAGTCTGACTTGATGACAAAGAAGGTCTCAGGGAGATGTGTAGGGCCCAGCCATTCAGGTTCTTCTGCATTCTTGGGCCGATTCTCGGGGACCCTCTTCTCCCCAACAAATGCCTCTGACTTCTACATATCAAAACTGCCAAAGCTGTGAGTCCAATTTATATTGTAATTTGGGAATGCACATGAACGAATTTGGGGTCTGATTTCAGCTGTGTCTGATCTATGGCTCCCAATGGTAAGAGTTATCACCGAAGGTCCCTAGTTCTGTGACCTGGATTTGAGCTGATGCTTTAAAACCCTGAGCCTGTGAATTTCCATCTCTATACTCTTAGGTATGGTCATTGGCCATAGGTAACCACCGTGCTCCACGTTCCTTGTGTATAGTCATGAAAACCACTGTAACTATCAAGTTAGCAGCCACTGGCTCTACCTAAGGTTTTGTCTTCAGTTGCCATGCCTCCCATACAACTCTATCGTTTAAGGAATTTTGGTAACTTAAGGAATTTAGATGCCAGTGCACCTAGGGAGTCCCAGGATCCCATTTTTCACTGGTAATGTGGTCATCAGCACCCCCAGGCAATTGACACAGAAGTCCCATTCTTGATGGGTTGTTTCCTGCAATCACTTCTGGAGCCCAAGTGCTATAACCTCCAGAGTTCATTTTGGGAAACCAGAGGAGAAATTTCAAATGCAGGAGATTTGATTCAGGGATCTGTCTATATGAGTCTTAAAAGGGCTGGAAGAATAAAAGGAGAAGATGAGGCAGCCTGAGGTCAGATGCTTCTGGAAGCTTCTCTCACCAAGGAACAAGGTGCTTCTAATTGGGCTCAGGACCTCGCTTCCCGCTGACTCCAGGGTGGTATGTGCTGCTGCCCTTTCTGACCCCCTAGTTGGCAGAGACCCCCACACATGGAGAGAAGTACCATAGAAGTGGGAACATCTCCCTTTTGGAAAAAAAGAGAGAAAGAACATCCAATGGCCCCTCCCCTCCTTGCAGCTTCCAGTTTTCCTCTGAGCCTCCTTTTGATCGCAGGTAACTACGAGCGAGATGACATGATAGTCTGCCATCTGTAGGCTACACAGGTGAGGATGCAGAAGAGCTGTAATGGTGGTTAGAGAAACTTCAGGAGAGCTGTAATGGTGGTTAGAGAAACTTCAAATGATGAGCACAGTGGTTCATGGCTTGGATTTTTATAACAAGAATGAATATGTTTGAAAACCAGCACTGTTTACTAGCTGTGTGACTTTGAGCAGGTGCTCAACCTCTCTGAGAATCAGTTTCCCCATAAAGAAGCTAGGAGATAGTAATATCCACTTCCTGTGGTCACTGTATGAGGACTGAATGTGATCAGCTATGTAAATATGCACCATAGGGGCATGCCACAGAGATACGGTGGGTTTGGTTCCAGAGGGCTGCAGGAAAGTGGATTTTGGAATAAAGCAAGAGAAATGAATTTTCCAGTTTCCCAGTGCATACACAATTATGCGTACACTATAGTGGAGTCTGTGTGTGCATTAGCAGTACATCTAGAAAAGCCATGCACGTGACTTAATTAAACTTTATTGCAAAAAAAGTGCTAATTATCATCTGAGCTTTCAACGAGTTGTCATCTTTTTGCTGGTAGAAGATCTCACCTCAAGATGGATGGCTGCTGACTAATGGGGGTGGTGGGTTCCAAAGGCTGGGATGGCTGGAGAAGTTTCTTAAATAAGACAACGATGAAGTTTGCTGCATCGATGGACTCTTCCTTTCAGGAATGATTTCTCTGTAGTGCTGTGGCATGCAATGCTGTTTGATAGTGTTTTACTCACAGTAGAACTGCTTTCAAAATTGGAGTCAATCCTCTCAAACCCTGCTGCTTTATCAACTCAGTTTATTTGATATTCTAAATCCTTTGTTGTCATTTCAACAATCTTCATAGCATCTTTGCCAGGAGGAGATTCCTTCTTAAGAAGCCAGGTTTTTTGCTCATCCCTAGGAAGAAACTCTTCATCTGTTCAGGTTTTATCACAAGATTGCAGGCATTCAATCACATCTCCAGGCTCCATTTCTAATTCCAGCTCTCTTTCTATTAACACCACATCTGCAATTGCTTCCTCCACTGAAGTCTTGAACGTCACAAAGTCATCCAGGAGGGTAGAAATCAATTTCTTCCAAAGTCCCATGAGTGTTGATATTTGGACCCCTTCCCATGAATCATGGATGTTTTTGATGGCATCTAGAATGATGACTCCTTTCCAGAAGGTTTTCAATTCATTTCTCCCAGATGTAACAGAAGAATCACTCTAGATGGCAGTTAGAGCCATATGAAATGTATTTCTTAAATAATAACATTTGAAAGTCAAAATTACTCCTTGATCCATAAGCTGAAGAATGGGTGTTGTGTTAAGCAGGCATGAAAATAACATTAATCTCATACATCTGTATCAGAGTTTGTGGGTGACCAGGTACATTTTCAGTAAATAGTAATATTTTAAAAGGAATCTTTTTTTTCTGAGCAGCAGGTCTCAACGGTGAGCTTAAAATATTTAGTGAATCATGTCATAAACAGATGTGCTGTCATCTCGGCTTTGTTATTTTGCTGATAGAGACAGGCAGAGTAGACTTAGCACAATTCTTAAGGGCCCTAGGATTTTGGGAATAGTAGATGATCACTGGCTTCAACCTCAAGTCACCAGCTGTACTATCCCCTAACGAGAGAGTCAGCCCATCCTCTGAAGCCAGGTATTGACTTCTCCTCTCCAGCTATGAAAGTCCTGGATGAAATCTTCTTCCTAGAAGGCTGTTTTGTCTGCACTGAAAGCCTGCTGCTTAGTGTAGTCACCTTCATCACTGATCTGAGCCAGATCTTCTGGAGAACTTCCTGTGGCTTCTACATCAGCCCCTGCTGCTTCCCCTCACACTTCTATGCTACGGAGATGGCTTCTCTCCTTAAACCTCACAGACCAACCCTGCTAGCTTCAGACTCTTCTTCGGCAGCTTCGTCCCTTCTCAGCCTTCACAGAATTGAAGAGAGTTGGCCTTGCTCTGGATTGGACTTTGGCTTAAGGGAATGTTGTGGCAGGCTGGATTGCCTATCCAGACCACTCAAACTCTCCCCATATGGACAATGAGACTGCTTTGCCTTATCATTCATGGGTTCACTG
Source organism: Spilogale gracilis (assembly GCA_004023965.1). Lineage (NCBI taxonomy): Eukaryota > Metazoa > Chordata > Mammalia > Carnivora > Mephitidae > Spilogale > Spilogale gracilis. The sequence goes on from PITA01015922.1 coordinate 12,688, forward strand.
GAGTAGCACTTTTAATTGCCTTTGAGATCTTCCCTTTGCATTCACAACTTGGTTAACTATTTGGCACAAGAGGTCTCACTTCTGGCCATCTTGGCCTTCCACATGTCTCCTTTACTAAGCTTAGTCATTTCCAGCTTTTGATTTAAAGTATGAGACCTATGACTCTTCCTTTTCCTTGAAGACTTTGAGGCCATTATAGGGTTATTAATGGGCCTCATTTCAATACTGTTGTGTCTCAGGGTTTAAAGAGGCCTGAGGAGAGGGAGAGAGATGGGGGACTGGCCAGCTGGTGAGTGGAGCAGTCAGAACCCACACAACATGTATGATTAAGTTTTCAATCTCATGTGGGCATAGTCTGGGGGTCCCCCAACCAATAAAAAAATTACAATGGTAACATCAAAGATCACTGATCACAAATAACAATAAAAATATAATGATAATGAAAAAGCTTGAAATATTTGTGAGATTACCAAAATGTGACACAGAGACACAAGGTGAGCCAATGTTGTGGCAAAAAAGGCCCTAAAGACTTGCCCAACACATGGTTACCACAAACCTCCAATTTGTAAAAACCACAGTATCTGTGAAGCACAATAAAATGAAGTCTGCCTGTATTTTCCTCAGTGACCTTGAATCAGTACCCAAAACTCTCTGGGGCTCTGTTTTCTCGTCTGTTAAATGAACAAGGTTGGACTAGAGGCTTCCTAAAGTCCTTCCAGATTTGATGAGCTGTATGGCTGTGAATCACCCCTTAAATGAAGTGAACCGATTGGGACTGGCAGGAGGGGTAGAAGGAGGGCGTGGCTGCTGGGATGGAGCCCGAGGGAAGGGCCAGGGGGCGGGAAGAAGCTGTCATTGTACCTGGGAGTTCTGGCTGATACACTTTGCTGGAGAGCATGTTCAAATGACAAATAGATCATACTTCAGTGCCCTTAATGTGTCTTATAACTCTTGGCTAATATCGCCCCTGGCGACGACCACTGTAGTCTCTTCTCTTTGATGCTCACTGTCAGTGCTGCTCAGACAACAGAAGACCGCCCACCGCAGGTAGTTCTGCACCTCTTGGAAGGAATGGCAAGCAGCCTCGTATCAAAGCAATCAGCAAGAATGGGTTTGTACTCTCTGGAGCTGCCAGGGTCTCTGAGCTTTAAGAAGTCTTCCCGTCTGGGTCAGAATCATGAACTGAAGCCCTTTGGGGCTTAGGTTTAGGGACTGGTTGAGTGGTTAAGAGCCTGATGGCTAACAGTATGGGGCTCCTGAGTCAGGCGGGGAAGGATTTGAGGTTCTGCTTTGCTGCCTGCAGACTGATGCCATTATCGACTTCCCTGAGACTGGGCTTTCTTGTTTGTTAAACTGGAATGGTGATAGCTACTGCTTGTGCTCGCTCAGTATCTCCCCCCTCTTTCTCGTAACTGGAGCCCCTCCACCCTTTTTTAAAGTAGTTACTCATCTTTACTACTTAGATCACAGAGTTCTGATAAGATTGCCTGCCCCCGCCCCTACCGTATCTTCTTAGATGCGAGTAAACGGCCCAGGCTGAACTAATCACATCACAGATTCAAAGAGTGAGCGGATGACCAACCTGGTGGCTCCTTTCTGGGATTGTCTACACTGGTATCGGGAGACCACAGCTCCCTATACCCTTGAAAGGGACCAAGTGGAATGACATGAGTGGGGAGATATCAGTGGTTTTAAGTCTTCTTCCTTCTCTCCCTGCTTCCTCTTGAAGAGGTCTGGCTGCAAAGGGAGAGAGAGGCCTCCACCCAAAAAAGATTACAATAGTTAGAAGGAAGGAAGGAGGGAGGAAGGAAAGAAGAGAGAGAGATTCACTGATCCAGCAGGACTTCCCTGAGTAGTTAAGCCAGTTTGAGCTGGGTCTCCATCTTTTCAAAAGAATTCTGACCAATGCACCCACTACTTTGGCATGTTGTTAAGACTAAATGAGACCATTTAAACAAAGGGCTTCAAAGAATTGAAAGTACATGCTCAGTAAAACCGGTTCTTTCTATTGTTTCTACAGTCCTTTGTCTGTCTCATCCAACTCTGGCTGGCAAGTTGTTGTGACACACGCCCTTCGTCCCTGGTATCCCTTTTGCTCCAAACAGTCTTCCCAGCTCTTTGCACAGCCTCCTCTCATCATTCGGGTCTCAGTGCACATGACCTCTCCTCAAGGGGCTCCCCCCAACCACCTGAAGCTGACCTCCTCATCACTCCCTGGGGCACTCCTTCTGACCTTAGGCTTCAGAGATCATTCATTGATGGTGTATTCATTGTCTGCATCCTCTACCAGACTGTGAGCTCTCAGAGATTAGGAAACATGTGAATTCTGTCACCTTCATGACGCTTGAGTAATAGGGTCCATGGTCAAAGGAAGGAGGCTGATACAGAAGTGAAGGTTAAGCAAAGCTTTATTTCGCACCAAGTATCAGAATTTTGCTGGCTAGCCAGGGTCACCTCTCTCTGGGGAGAGAAGGACCACACCAAACTTTTTAGGCTAGCTTTTATAGGGCACCCCCTCCCCAAATCACAAACTGACTAGGGTCACGAGTTAATTTATTCCTATTTGTATAGGGAAAAACCACACTGAGCTGACCCTAACTGGACTCATGTGACTTGCCTGAGTTAACCTGCACTTCCATGGGCCCTGGACCCCAAAGTTGGGGGCACCTGGGCGCGTTTCAATCTGACCCCAAGTACAGGTAATGGGCCGCCCATTCTTGGTTTGCATCTAAATACCTCCCCAGGATACTCCCCATGGGAGATTAAGGGGGTTAACTGTGCATCTCCCCCAACCTGGCTCACCTTTGTTTTCCAGGGGCCATTTTTCCATAATACCTGGAGCTATTTTTCTGAGTAAACAGGATGGTGGCTTGGATTTTAAAACAGGTCCTTACACTGAGCTAAACATGATGCCTGACACGGGCTAGGCACCTACAACAGTCAGCCTTGGCTGAGTAACAAACTACCCAAAACTCAGTGTCAACAGCAATTTACTCTGAATCAAGTCTCACAGATTGGCTGGAGGTCAGTTACCCAAGATGAGGCTTGGATGGATGGATATGCTTCAAGCTGCAGATCTGGCTGGGCTGATCTGGCTGTGTCCTGGGCTCTCAGCCTGTCGTGTGTGTTGCTAAGCCAGGGCTCATGAAAACTCCACAACACTCCACAACAGCATGAGCCAAACTAAGCCTGAAACACACCAGCTGCTTGAAACCTCCCTTGAGGGACGCCTGGGTGGCTCAGTTGGTTAAGCGACTGCCTTCGGCTCAGGGCATGATCCCGGAGACCCGGGATCGAGTCCCACATCGGGCTCCCTGCTCGGCGGGAAGCCTGCTTCTCCCTCTCTCACTCCCCCTGCTTGTGTTCCCTCTCTGGCTGTGTCTCTCTCTGTCAAATAAATAAAATCTTTATTTAAAAAAAAAAAAAAAAAGAAAAGAAACCTCCCTTGACCCTGGGACCCGGGACCAGGCTGCTTTCCTAAAACCCATGCCAGCCAGGCTCAGCCCCACCAAGCCCCACCATCCACAGCTGCTCTAGGCACTGGACAGTACAGTGGGCCTGCGGAGAGGCTGCTGGGGGCTTCACTCCCTGTGAGTTCTCAAGTCTAGTGGCCTGAGTCAGCCAGAGAGGGGGAGCCCAGAAGCTCTGTGTAGGACAAGGCAGCACATCTAAGCGCTAGGGCTCACCTCCTCCTCTTTCTTTGGGGTAGGTAGATGGAGTCTTCCCAGGAACGTCATGTCCTGTTCTACTCAAAGTGAACACTGTGCCTTTGTGGGACGTGCTTATTATTCTCAGAATGCCTCAGGTTTGAAGACAGCTGGAGGAGGAGTCCAGCCCTGAGACCCCACCCTGCTTGCCCGGCCCCCTCGCTACTCCTCCCCAACCCACCGTCTCCCCGCCCTGCTGGATTCCAGAAGTCTCAGAAAGCCCACTGCCCAGCCATTTCTCCGTGGTCCTCGCTCCAGCTCCATTTGCCATTTTCTGCTGCAAGTACCCCCAGATCCCTCTAGAATCCTCTCTCCTCGCCTCCTCCTCCTTCAGATCTGTTTTGAGAACGAGCTGGCTGCTGAGCAAAGATAAGGATTCTTCTGAGGACTTGCCAGAAAAGGGCACTGGAAAACCCCTGCCTTTGATTCAACCAGTTTCTTCCAGGGTGACTGGCAAACTAGTGGCTTGGAAGGAATGTAGGCCTGTCTGGGCTCTGGGGCACCCTCATTTTACAGATGGGGAAACTGAGGAGGAGAAATGTTAAATAACCACGAGCATCAGAGCTTCTCTATTCAGTTTGCAAAGATTCCCACTCACAATAATGTCCCTTGCTGTCTGGAACCCAATGGGAACCCTGTGAGGTTGTCTGGACAGATCATATTAGCTTTTCAATTAATGGAGGTCCAGAGAGAGGAACTGACCACCCCAGGGTGGGAGCTAAAGGAAGAGATGGAATTTGGACAAGAGTGAGCCCTCCTGTTATTCTCCCATTGCCCACACTTGCCCTGGCCTACGGGATAGAGAGGAGACAAAAAACCAGAGCTTGCTTCCCATCAGTGGGCACATCCTTTGTATCACCCTTCTCCGCCCAGCCCCGAGGGGTCAATTCCTTCTCCATCCCTCAGTCTTCACTTCCAGCTCTATGACATTGAAAGGGCCAGGCCAAGGCTGCTCGTGCACACAGTAGGGCATGGAGAGTGTGGCTAGGTGAACTGGTGTCTGGTAACTGTGCACATGGTGGGGGGAACCTAAGCGGGCGGGGGTCCAAGGACTGAGAAAGCCTTTTCATGAAAAATAAAATGCATCTAACCCTTCCTCCTATTCGTACCGTCTCTCCGGAGCAGGAAGCCTACCTGGGAACATGTCATTTTCTGTTCATCTGTAAGCTGAGCAGCCTCTGCTGACGTCAGCATCACCCCTTCCTCCAGGGTCCCCTCCTGTTCTACTCTGCCTTCCTTCATCCTCACAGACCACCCCAGACCTCCACCCTTCTGGAGCTCCAGCTCCTGGCCCCTCTGTTGCCACTGGTCATCTGGCCTCCTCCAATACTGGGGAAGTGGAGGTCAGGAGGAACACACTCCCAGTCTCCTTCCCTACTTACTCCACTTCTGGGCAGAGGGGCCCTGCCCTCATGGAAAGCTGTCCCTCTGGTCATCTCTGGACCCCCCTCCAGCAGGGATGCCTATAGGGGCCCAGCTCTCTGGGCATCCTGTCCCTCTCCATTTGTCTCCCTTTCTTTCAGATTGCCCCCTCCAGTGGCCCAAGGCTTCTCTGTATACATACAAGCTGCCCAAACCTTTCTCATTCTTGGCCTGGAAATAGATCTCATGAACACTCCTAGCCCTCAAGCCATGTCTCTCTTCCCATCAGTGACAAGTGTCTGAAAAAAGCATCGTGCCTCTCATTCCATTCCATGCTCTCCGGCTTCCCAGAAAAGCCATTCTGGATACCTGCTTCAGCTGAAAACTCCTATTCAATCTTCAAGGTCCACTCAGACGTCTCCTTTTCTAAAATGCTGTGGTAGATGCTGTCCTCAGATGTCTGCTCCCTTTGCCTGTGGATATTCTCTGGCATCACAACATCCAAGTGGAGAGGACTTATATCCCACTGGGGTGGGGAGCTAGTAAGGGTCAGTGGATAAAGGCTTTAGCTTCCACCCACCAGGAGGATGGCCCTGAGATGTCTTTATGCAGTTCCTTAGAGTTCCCCAGTGGGGCTGAATCCATTGCCCACAGAGGCAAACACTCAACAATGCTCCTTTGTGACTTTTCTACCCTCCTGTGTCATTCTTTGCACTTTCTCACTGGAATTTCTGAATCAGCCCCCAAACGAATTACGAGAACTCAAGCCTTTGTCTTGGGTCTGCTTTGGGGCACCCACTTGAAGATAGACATTTCATCACCTATCCCTTCCAAGGGAGTTAAGTGCTCTGATATCCATTCAGATACTTCTCATGATAGAGTCTCCCTCTGGGACAAGACTGGGCTCCCTGAGGCTAAGGGGGTGTCCTTGTGACCCATTGCATTAGCCCAGCAAAGAGTTGTTCAATAAATGTTTCTTAAGAGAATGAGAAAGTGAATGAATGAACGCATGAGCGAATGAATAAAAATCATTGTGTTTCTGGGGTATCTAAGCTGGGTATCTGCTAGAAGAGATTCATGCCCATGTGTCTGGCCCTGCCAAAGCCAGCCTTCTCCTACCACATCAAAAGGTCTATAAACTTCACCCCCAGAACCCCCGAAGTCTTCACTCTGCCACCCCATTCCACCATTCATAACAACCGTCTCTGCATAGTCAGGACATCCTCCTGCTATGAAAAGTCTCCAGACTCAGCAGGAGGTTCTGACTCCAGTTAAATAAAGGTTAAAGAACCGAGTAAAATGCTATTATAATGTGCTATAATTCAATGTCGCCTCCCAGAAAATGTCACTTGGGGGAGATAGATTTATCCCAGCTGGACTCCAGGGCTCATTCAGAAGGCCTTGGACAACCACCTGTTCAGAGCTGATGAGAGCAGCCCCAGGGAATGGTAATTTCTACACATCAATTTATTGAGTCCACATGCATGGGTCGGGGTTTCCAGCAGGAGGGATTAAGTCATCATAGGCAAATTGAAGTAGCTGCTGCCAACTGGGATCAGCTGAGTTGCACAGACCACATCTGGCTTTGATGTTCCTGGGGGCTGAGCTATTTTAAGCACATCCAGAACATCCAGGTCTCAACACCCTGGGCCAGTGAAAAATTATTCTCCAGAAGAGGAAACTGAGACCACATACATTGAGTTACTGGCAGACCTGGGGCTCTGAGCCTGACCCCAAATAACTCCTGCCCCACCTATGACTTCTCTGAAGAGCAGCCTAAGTAAGAATCATACTGAAAAGACAAACAAACAAACAAAACCCTGGACATCTTCATAGCCTGTGTGAAAACAGGGGAGAGACCTGGTGCTGGCCTCCCCACCAAATCTCTTCCTTCTCTTGGTCTGTTTTCTCATCTGTACCAGAAGAGGTTGATAATGTCTAACATTTTTTTACTTTCAAAAATATGTTACTCTGGGCCTCAGTTTCCTGTCTTTCAAGTGGGCATAATGTTCTACTTTCTCAAATGCTGTGAGGGTCATATAAGCATCGGGACATCATTGTATAGTTGCATGAAATAAACCCTGGCACAGGATGTCATGCCTCACATATCAACAGCAAACTGATGCTGGGAGGAGAGTCCAGCTACACTTGAGCTGCTGCAAAGGGGAAACTGATGTGTTGGTTCCCAAAGAAGAAGCTCTAGTCTCAGAAAAGCAGTCTCAGGCTGGACTACAGTGCTTGAACTCGTTGAAATATTCCCTATAAAATGAGGGAGATTTTTAAGGCAAAATCCTCTTTGCTGCCAGAACAAGTTGGGCAGAATCACAGATTTCAGGCTGTCTGTCCAAGGAGACTTGGGAGTTCTGGGCTGTGGGCGAACAGCTGGGATAGAGGAAGGGGAAAAAGAACATGAAGGAGGAGGAGCAGGACAAGGATGGGCTCCTTTCTTGGTGCAAAAATGTGAAGGGTATGACCTCTTGGGTCAAAAAAGCCCAAAACCAAATGCTGGATCCATCACTCACTAGTTAAATAATTGAGGGAAACTCACTCAACTTTTCTAAGCCTCAGTTTTCCATAATTGTGTAAAGAAGGATGAGAATGGTACCTGTCTAGAAAAGTTGTCCACAATACACCCAGCCGAGGTCATTTTTAGAAGTGGTTGCAATAATAACAAGAGTAGTCACTACAAATATACGAAGTGATGTGTTCACTAAGGAGGGGATGCAGAACCCATTCCACTGACTGTGGGGGCAGGAGGAGAAAGGGCCATGGTTTTGGAGAACTCGAGCAAATAGGTTGACCCAACTAAGTGAAATCTGGAGTGGCACAGAGATCCAGACCATACAAGTGAAGGAATGCAGTTAACAATATTTAATTATGTTAATGATAGCAGGAATTATTCATATCAGTCCAACAGCAATTATATTAGTGGCAAGAACAGTTATGAATCCACGTTCTAATGGTGGCTATAATGAGTATTGTAATAAGAAGCTGAAGGCAAATTCCATCTAGTATATGAATCAAGAAGAAATTAAAATGGAGAATTGTGAGTGAATCATTGTTCTGTTTACAATTGTAAAAAAAAATGGGTGAAAATGTTAGAACAATGGGAGAGGGGAATTCAGATGGCTTGGCCTGATTGTGAATGATTACCCATGAATCTAAGAAAGTGAAATGGTGTTCCCAAAATTCCACAGAGAGGAGTAGTAAAGCCTAGACCCAAACTCAGTTCTGTCTGACACTAAAACTCCATTCATTTGTTAAAGTTGATCAACTTTGAGTCTTTGACTATGACTGGTTTCCATTTTCAGAATGGCTCAGGAAAGAAGGGGTACATTCAAGGTGAGATTCCCTTCAACGTTGATTGGGTTATAGAAGATATATACACAGGACCTGTGGTTTTCAAAACTAGAATGCAGAATTATTTTTAAAATTGGGCCCAAACCCACATACATTGCCATATGGAAGTTGCTCATATTGTGGGGGTCATTACTAGAGATCATAAGGTGTACCCCTTCACTTTAAAGAGGAAGAACTGGAGACCAAGATGGAGACTATTACTTGCCCAAGGTCACCACGTGAACAAATGGTAGGAGTCAGGGACTAGATTCATATTTTTCTGAACTTTCTCCAGAGTTTTTTCCCCATCATGGCTTGATAATATTCTCTGCACGCCTGTAAATATGCAGTGGTCTAGATAACATACTGAGTAGATGCAATGAGCTATGTTTCCCACGTGTCTTGACACCATCAGCCAGAATCTTCCTGGGCCTAATAATTCAGTAGCTACCCTCCAGCTCTTGCTCAGTGGGGTGTCTCTGTTTGTGGTACTGAAACTGTGTTAGCATTTCAAGAGATGTAGTCTCATCATAATTTCCTTATTCTGTCCCCACACTGTGAAAGATGAATGGAGAGTAGAGGGGTTGAGTACTACTGAGGATTAGGGAGTGAATTTTTTTTTAAGATTTTATTTATTTATTTGACAGAGAGAAACACAGCCAGAGAGGGGACACAAGCAGGGGGAGTGAGAGAGGGAGAAGCAGGCTTCTCGCTGAGCAGGGAGCCCGATGTGGGACTCGATCCTGGGATTCCAGGATCATGACCTGAGCCGAAGGCAGTCATCCAACCAACTGAGCCACCCAGGCACCCCAGGAGTGAATTTTTTAAATCAATTTTATTGCATTATAGTTTACAGGCATTAACAATGGATACGTTTTACGTATACAAGTCAATAACTTTTGACAAATCTATACACATGTGGATTACACTATTCCAATCAAGATATAGAAAGTTGCCTTATGTCCCTTATCTCTTGATCTCTTCCCACCTCTCCCCCATCCAGTATGGTAAGATATTATAGGACAGAACAGGCATCCTAAGGGTAGGACCATGGGAGAGGAACATGCCTGTCAGAGAAATCTTCCTGGGGAGAATGAACTTTAATCTAGTGTGAGTAGGTTTTAACCAGGCAGAGGGGGTGGAAGAGAAACTCCAGGTCTGTATTCTGAGTTGGCGTTACTCATGTATCTAACTATTTTTAGCTTTGTAGTTTGAAATGAGAATACTTCTTTAACTCTTTGCAGTCACATCTCACTTAGATGCTATTATCTCCAAGCCATCCAAGCTCACAGCTTTGTTTATGCAAATAACAGCCAACCTTTCTTCCCAAGGACCAAGTTTTATTCTTCAGTGGCTACACTAGGGAGGAAAGGAGTAAAAACAACCCCATCTACTTTCTGCCGGGGCGGGGGGGGGGAGGATTGAGCTGCTGAAGAGTAGAGTAAGTCACATATACTACCGCAGACCCTAAAAACTTTTTGGAAAACAGACCTAAAGTGTTTCCTGATAAATCTGAGATTTTAGATACATAAGTACCCATATGCAGATATCAGAACATACACATAGAAACACATTGACATGGTTACTCATAAGCACATATACACTCCCTCATTGATACATAATACATACACAGATACACATATGTATGTGCACCTTTCTTGTCACACCAAGTGACTAAACAAATGCAGCATTTCATGATGTGATCCTGCTTCCCCAAATCCATAAACCGTTAGCTCCAGGTAGGGGTGAACCAAAGGAATTCAATAAAGTCATTAGTTGTGAGATTGGGCAGTCACTTCTACTTTGGGTCCTTTAGGTTCCTCATCTATAAAATAAAGGTTGGAGTGGCAGTGGGTGAGGTTAGAGATTGGATTGGTTGATTCCTTAAGGACTTTCCAGCTTTCACATTGCAAAGGTTAGGACTTCACCTGTAAAAGAAGGTAACAGTAGAATCTTCCTTGGAGAGTTGCTGTAGTAAAGTACTAGATATAGTGCAAGTTAGGGCTTTTAATCTTAACCATCCTAATAGGTGAATTTTCTTATCTCACTGTGGTTCTAATATTCATTTTCCTAATGAATACTACCACTGAGTATGTTTTTATGTGTTTATTCACATCGACTTTGCTGTATCTGCTTTGAAGAGGTATTTATTTAAACATTTTGACCTTTTAAGAATGAGTTGTTTGTTTTCTTATATGGAATTTTGAGAGGTCTTTATATATTAAGGATGCATGTCTTTCAGTAGAACTGACTTGCAAATACTTTTTTCTGTCTGTGGCTTATCTTCTCATTCTCTTTAAAGGTGTCTTTCAAAGGGTAGATTTTTTTTTATCTTGATGAAGTCTGATTTATCAGTTTCTTCCTTTTTGAATTCTGTGTTTGAAGTTATATCTAAGAAATCCTTGCCTAAGCCAACACCATAACATATTTTTTCTATACTTTCTTCTGAAGCTTTATAGTTTTGTGTTTTACATTAAGGATAGATCACAGTTCCCCCCACCTCTTTCTATGTATATATAATTGTCCCAGAATTATTTGTTGGGAAAATCTATAGCTTTTCAGCTGACTTGTTTCACTCATTGTAAAAAAAAAAAAAAAAAAAAAAAAATCCATTATCTGTATATGTGTGGGTTATTTCTGGCCTCTATTCTACTCCATTGATCTATTTGTCATTCCTGACACCAGTATTACACTGTCTTAATTACTGCAGCTTTATACTAGTTCTTGAAACCACACACTGTTAGTCCTCCAACTTTTTTTTTCACTTTTAAAGTTGTTTTTAATATTCTAGGTTTTTTGCATTTATCTATAGATACTAGAATTAGTTTTTTAATAGCTGCAAAAGAAGATGACTGGCTTTCTGATTGGGATTGACTGAATCTATATAGTAATTAGGACAAAACTGATGGTGTTTATAGTTTTCAGTATATATAACTTGTACATATTTTGTCATATCTGTCTTTAAATATTTCATATTTTTATGTTACTGCAAATGGTATTGTTTTTACAATCCTTATTTCTTTTTTAAAAATATTTTTATTTACTTATTTATTTGAGAGGGAGGGAGAAAGAAAGCGTGAGGAGGAGAATGGGCAGAGGGAGAGGAAGAGAATCCCAAGAAGACTTCGTGCTCAGTGTGCAGCCTGATGAGGGGCTCGATCTCATGACCTTTATGTCATGACCTGAGCTGAAACCAAGAGTCAGTCATCTAACCAACTGAACTGTCCTGGACAGTGTGTGATCCGCCCCTCCCGCCATGCCTAAGCCACCGGAAACTTTGGTGGAGGTATCTGTGAAAGTGAATGAAAGTCCCTCTGGGCTTCCCCCCCCCCAAGAATCTGGAGTTATGCTAATGTCGTGGTCATCAACACCATCTTTACTTGCCTTTTGTTCTTCCTGCTCAACTATCAAACTGAGTCTATTCACAAACTTCCCTTTTAATGGTAAAGGCTGGTTTCTTAGAAAGGCTTGACTCTGCCTGCTATGAATCACTTTGTTTAACTTTAACCTAACTGAATCCCCCAACTTCCTCATTTTTGAATAATAAAAGACTGGGGCCCTTGACAGTCAAGAGAGACAAAGGCAGAGCCAGAGGCAAAGGAAAAGGCAGAGGCAAAGGCAGAGAGCCTGCAAAGAGAGACAGAAGCAAAGAGAGATAGAAACAGAGAAGCAAAGAGAGCAAGAGAGACAGAAGCAGAGAGAGAAGCAGAGCAAGAAGGCCAGAGCCAGAGCTAGAGAGCCAGAGCGTGAGCCTGAGCCTGCTTCATAGGTCTCTCCTGACTGACCTCGGATCTGTCAGCTTGCATCAGATTTCTGTGTCTGTGTCATTATTTCGCCTGCCAGACATCCCATGGTTCGGGACCCACATCTCTGCTGAGGCTGGTCCCCGGCACTGAACCATCCAGGTGCCCCAGTAATCTTTATTTCAGATTATTTGTTGCTAGCATATAGAAATACACCTGATATTTGCATACTAATCTTGTATCCTGCAACCTTGCTACACTCACTTATTAGTTCTACTAGCTTTTTTTTGCATTATGAATTTCATCATTTTCTACATAAATGATCATTATATATGAATAAAGGCAGTTTTGGGTTTTTTTTTTTTTTCTTTCCTTACTGAGTGGTTTTAATTTTTTTCATGTCTGATCGCCCTGGCCAAAGCTTTAGCACAACAGTGAATAGAAGTGATAAGAGCAGAAATCGGCCTTCTTCCTGGTTTTAGAGGTAAGCTTTAAGTCTTTTACCGGAGTATAATGTGAGCTATTGGGTTTTTGTAGGGTTTTTTCTTTATAGGTTAAGGAAGTTCACTTCTATTCCTTGCTTACCAAGTTTTTCTTAAGAATGAATGTTGTAGGGCGCCTGGGTGGCTCAGTTGGTTAAGTGACTGCCTTTGGCTCAGGTCATGATCCTGGAGACCAGGGATCGAGCCCCACATCTGGCTCCCTGCTCGGCGGGAAGCCTGCTTCTCTCTCTCTCACTCCCTCTGCTTGTGTTCCCCCTCTGGCTGTGTTTCTCTCTGTCAAATAAATAAAATCTTAAAAAAAAAAAAAAGGAGCATAACCTTTGGTCAAAAGGGGGGTGCCTGGATGGCTCAGTTGGTTAAGCGACTGCCTTCAGCTCAGGTCATGATCCCGGAGACCCAGGATCGAGTCCCACATCAGGCTCCCTGCTCGGCGGGAAGACTGCTTCTCCCTCTCTCACTCCCCCTGCTTGTGTTCCCTCTCTCGCTGTGTTTCTCTCTGTCAAATAAATAAAATATTTTTTAAAAAAAAGAATGAATGTTGTATTTTGTCAAATGTTTTTTCTGCGTCTTTTAAGGTAATCATATAGATCTTTTTGAGTTTGTTAGTATGATGAATTACATTGATTGATTTTCAAATGTTAAACCAACTCTTCATTCCTGGCATTAATCCTACTTACTCATGATGTATTATCCTCTTCATGTATTTGACTTATTATAATTTTGTTTAGAAATTTTAAAACTTACCTCCATGATAAATATTGGTTGTAGTTTTCTTTTCTTTGTCAGGTTTTGGTGTTAAGGAAATGCTGCCACAAAGTATGAGCTGGAAAGTACTCACTCATCTCCATTTTGGGGAAAAACCTTGGATAGTATTTGCATTATTTCTTCCTTAAATGATTAGTAAAATTCAACAGTGAAGTTTTCTGAAGCTGGATTTTTCTTTAGGAAAAGACTTCTAATTTCAAAATGTATTTAATAGATTCACAACTATTCATATTATATATTTCTTCCTGAGTGAACTTTGTTAGCTTATAACTTTCAAGGGATTAGTCTATTTCTTCTAAGTTGTCAAACTCATTGGCATAAACTTGTCCATAATACTCCCTTAATTTTTTTTAGTATCTGGGAAATCTGCACAGATGTCACTTCTCTCATCTCTAAATTTGTAATTTGTGTCTTTTCTCTTTTTTGTCCCAGTTTGGCTAGAGGTTTACAATTTTTCTGCTCTCTTCAAAAAGCCAGCTTTTGTTTTATTGGTTTTCCCTGTTGTTTTTTCTGTTATTTATTTAATTGATTTCTACTTTGCTCTTAATTAATTCCTTTCTTCTCTTTACTCAGGTTTCATTTGTTCTTGTTTTTCTAATTCACTCTAATTAGAATCTAATTTTGAGATTCATAAGACTGAATCTGAGATCATTGATTTGAGACCTTTTTTCTTTTTTAGTATAGGCCATTAGTGCTACAATAAAGGTCCAAAATACTGATTTAGAGGCATCTCACAAATTTGATATGTTGTTTTTAATTTTCATTCAGTTCAAAATGCTTTCTAATTTCCCTTTTGATTTTTTCTTTGACCTGTGGGCTACCTAGGAATGTGTTTAGCTTCCAAATCGTTGGTGGCTTTCCAGGGTTCTTTCAGGTATTAATTTCTAATTCAAGTCCATTGAAGTTAACATATTTGTATTGCTTGAATCCTTTTAAAGCCACTGACACCTTTTTATGGTCTAGACTATGATTGATCTCAGTAAATGATTTATGTGCATTTGAAAAAAATGTGTATCCTGCTATTATTTGGAGTATTCTGTAATTGTCAATTAGGTCTAGTAGATAATGTTGTTTAAATCCTTAAAATCTTTTGCTATAATTTTGAATTTGTCTATTTCTCCTTGCTGTTCTATCAGTTTTTTTTTTTCATGTATTTTGGTTGTTACTAGTTGCATAAACATTCATTTTTATTTTTTTAAGGTTTTACTTATTTATTTATTTGGCTGGGGTGGGGAGGAAGAGAGAGAGTACAGAAGCAGGGGGAGTGGCAGGCAAAGGGAGAGAGAGATGCAGGCTCCTCAAGAGCGGGGAGCCCCGCATGGGGCTTGATCCCAGGGTCCTGGGATTATGACCTAAGCCAAAGGTCATACGCCTCACCAACTGAGCCACCCAGGTGCCCCTGGTTGCATAAACATTTAATGAAGTGACTTCCTTTTCACTATGAAATTATCTTCTTTGTCTCTGGTAACATTATTTTCTCTTATGTATACTTTGTCTTATAATATAGCCATTCTAGTTTTTTTTTTTTATTAATGCATGTTTGGTATATCTTTTGCATATATCTTTTAATATATATACATTTTTATATTTAAAGGGTTTTGTTTTGCAGATTATATATAGTTGAGTGTTTATTTTTACCCAATCTGACAATCTCTTTTACATGACATGTTTAGATTATTAACATGCTGAGATATTGAGAACATCAATATATTCAAAGATAAATATCATTTATCCCTCCATACCTCCTCAGCCATGTCTGTTGCACATCTTTTAGTCATTTATATTTGACTCTCCATCATGTCCTTGTTCATGGCCCTTATTACAATATATAATATAAGTATAATATAACACATACTTTTATATGACTTCTGTTTGTTACTTCCCCAACTAACAACAAGTTCCAGGATGGAAGACACTAGTGAATGAATTAATGAATAAGTGGTGAGTAAGTGATATCATGCTCCATGATGATTCTTCGTAACCCTGTACTCCACCCCCAGCCCTCTCCCTTTGCCTGTGCCCTGCTTCCCTCAAGAGAGGAATCTGAGTATTAGAGAGGCTGGAGATGGGCCTAAGATGGCCAGCCCACTCCTCAGCCCAGACCTCTTCTTGTGGTCTCCCCACCCCTGCCTTCTCTGCTGTGGCTTGTGAATGCACACATATGTCCTCTTCCTCCTAGAACCTGAGGAGCAGTCCATACCCCAAGCAGAACAGACCAGCAGGCTCTGGTTTGGTTCCCATCAATTGACTTCATCCTTTGAGGCTGTTCTCTGGCGAGGGACACCTGATGGTTGCCCTCTCTCTGTCTCAAACACACACCCATGAGCAGACTGAGCGGAGAGTCCCAGATCTTGGTTACCCAGATCAGCCACAGCTAGGAAGTAAAGAGTTGAGCTTTTGGTGGATTTTTTCTCATCCTGCAGTATAATTATGGTTCAAAATCACTAGAGATTTAGTGTGAGTCTCTGTCATGCAGCATGCATGTTATATTGCCTCTTAAATCTCTTCCTGGGACTCTAAATTTGGACTGGGGTCTCCAGGAGGCTCTTGGAGTGGTTAGAGGAACAGCAGCTGGTCCCTGTCAGCATCACACATGGCCTTGACCGCCAGAGGTTAGTGCAAGAAGGTACAGTTCCCACATTGATTGGTCAACAGCCCCACTGTCACCTATTCTGTCCCAGGCCTGTCCAAGGTCTGGGGCTGCAGGGCCGGCCTGGTGATCACCCCTGGCCTGGGGGGGGCTCAGTCTGGGGGCTGGTGTATGGCTCATCCATGGAGGATCAGAAAGGCTGTGTGGTTCCACTGGGCCTTTCAGCAGATGGGGGCTGGGTTAGGATAGAACGAAGGACCCCTAATGCCGGGCCATCCGACCAGGACTTGCACCCAGGTGTCACGCTAGTGTCAGGAGATGCTTCCTGGGGAAAGATCTTCCCTCATGATAAGAACTGTATGTGGAAGTGGATTCCAGAGGAAAGGGATTTGGCCAACTTCGCCCCATCCAGGTCTAGGCACCCGCTGGCCTCTCCTTTTCCAGCTCCACCCAGTGCTGTCCCCCAGAAATGCCCGGCACCAGTGAGGAACTTCTCACTAGAAAGTAACAACAAATGGGAATTTGCTGGCACAGCTGAGGACAGGAGGCGTGGGTTTCCCAGACCCCATTCTCTGACATTCTCTCCTCTCTGCCCTCTTCTCCATGTCACCTTCACCCCTGGCCTCCAACACCTCCCTCTATGGAGCCACAAGAGTGCAGGTGTATCTGTGAGCTACCTTGAGGGAGAGGGGAGGATCTTTTTCCCAGAAACCCTGGCAAACATCTGGCCTCTTATTGGCCTGAGCTGATCCACGTGCCCTTTCCTGAACCAATCAGGTACCAGCAGGATGGGAGTAGGCTGACTACTTAAGCCAATCAGGCCCCTCCCCTAAAGCTGTGGGTGGGTCATTTGGACCATGTGACTGAGGGGGGCACAGGGCAGTTCCCCAAAATAGAGTCTGGTGGGCTTGGACATAAGGTAGGACTTGGCAAAGGGAGCTGGGGCGGCAGCAAAATGCTGGGACAGAGGCCACTAGATGAGATGACGAGGAGCATCTAATCAATGAGAAGCCCTCCCTGCTACTCTGACCCCCTTTCCAAGTCCTACCTTATGTCCAAGCCTGCTGAGTGGCATGTAGTCCCCATGCCCCACCATACTGGCTCATGACCCTATTCATTTGCCCTGGCTGGGCCCTCCCACTGGGATTGTTTTCTTCTATGGCAGATCAGATCCTTGCTATGACCCTGAGCACCATGTAATTGGATCATCCCTGTTGCGGGTCACATGACCTTTGGTACCCCTTGCCATCACATCACTTGCAACACTGTCATAGATAGGTTTCCATGTCTGCCTTCCCCAAATAGGGATGTGCTCACATACACACAGCTTGTAAGTTCCTGGAAAGTACGAACTGAGCCTTAATTAATCACTCTATTCCAAGCCTCTAGCCACTGCCTAGTTTAAAGAAGGGACTCAGAAAAGATTTGCTGAATGAACGAACATGCTATTTTTATTGAATACTGGGCTGCAGTGTAGGTATTTGCATTTTTACAAAAGACAAAATGGCAAGCCAAGGTGATGAAGCTCCAGTGGTGAAATTTCAGGCACCAGTGAGCTGGGCCTAGACGCTTCCTCAATTGTTCAGTGTCTAGGGGAGGAAGTGGCTGTCACAGCAGGTGGGATCTTCCATTCATTGCTTTCCAGTGCAAAATTAGGAAAACAATCACACTGTCTCTTGAAAAACATTAATGTGTCATGGAAACAAATGTGTTTCCCTCTGGCTTTCTGGAAGAGAACACTTCTCCAGTCCTGTCATGTTTTCCTGCGGTGGTTTCAGTCGACAGAAATCTCCTTCCTGACTTCCCTGTGGAGTGTGAGAGTGAGGCCCTGGCTGACTCTGACGTGATCTCAGCGCCCTGACCTCACAGCCACCTGTCTTCCTTGTCCTGCCTGGGGTCAAGGAATCTAATGTTATCTGGGAATTGAAGGAGCCAAAGTCCACAGCTTAGATAGCCCCATGTGGAACCCACAGGCTTGGCTGCTTTTCCTGCATTATTCTTGGCCCATTCTGATCACTGAGTTCCTCTCTGGTGCTCTGACCAAGCCCCCCTGTTGCCACAGCTCTGTGCACTGACATTCTTTCTGTCCTTAAGCCGGTCCCCTCTGTCTCACCCTCCACTCTGCCCCAGGGTGATCCTCAGGAGCACAAAAGTGACTGGGTCCCTTCCTGTTGGAAACCCTTTCCAGACCCCACAGTATCCTCAGGTCATAGTCCAAACTCCTTAACCCCTGTACCAACCATATAGAGGTAGGGACCTTAGGCAGGTACACACCAGGCAAGCACCTGTCCCTGTTTTTGCACCAGCCCTTCCCTCTGCCTAGATGCCTCCCTGTTGGCCTGATGAGCTCTTACTCACTCCTCAAATCCCAGGCCACAGCATCCTATTCTCTGTAAAGCCCTCCATGATTATCACTGGAAAGCTGATTTTCCTCAGCTTCATGTTTCCATCCCTAAGTCTGTTTTTCTCTCTCCATGTGCATCACCTCATTACTGATCTTTGCATCTCCCCCCTACTCAATGGAGACCTTCCCTAGGCCTAACTGTGTTCTCAGCACCTGAAAGCAAATGTGTTGGTAAGAGTTTATGGAGGAATGGGATGCTTGGGTGGCTCAGTCGGTTAAGTATTTGCCTTCGGCTCTGGTCATGATCCCAGAGTCCCAGGATCGAGTCCCACATTGGTCTATATGTCCGCTAGAATGGCTAAGACCCAGAGGGCTCCCAATAAGGCATTTTGGCAAAGCTGTGGAGGGGTAGGGTCTCTCAGCACTGTTTCCCAAATGTAAAACCATACAATCACTGTGCAAACCATGCTGACAGTTTCTTTTAAGAAATCGAGGGGCGCCTGGGTAGATCAGTTGGTTAAGCATATGTCTTCAGCTCAGGTCATGATCCTGAGTCTTGGGATCAAGCCCTGCATGGGGTGCCTTGCTCAGGAGGGAAACCTGCTTCTCCCTCTCCCTCTGCTGCTTCTCCTGCTCTCTCACTCTCTCTGTCAAATAAATAAATAAATAAGAAGTCAAACACATGCCTACCAGATGACCCAGCTATCTCCCTCTAGGCTCTTCCCTGCAATGGAAGGAGGAATTTGTTCATAATATAAAGATGTGTCCATGAATGTTCATTACACTTTTGTTTGTAATAGTCCCATATGTTCACCACGGGAGGATTTGCTTATTCAAAAAAATTGAAGTGTATCTATACTACAGAATATTACTCAGCCATAAAAAGAAACAAACTATTGATACAAATACCAACATGGATGAATGGCAAAATTATGAGTGATTCTGATTTAATCTATGAGACTAGAAGATATGTGCTCATCTCTAAAGAGCCAACAGCTCAGGGGCTACTTGAAGGTGCTGTAGGAAGCCAACAGAGGGGCCCAAGGAAATTTAGGAGGGGGATGAGTATGTTCATTATCTCATGAAGTAAGATGATGGTGTAGACATTCATCAAAGCTCCTCAAGCCATACACTTTCAGTATATGCAGAATGATGTACATTGACTTTACTGCAGTAAAGCCGTTTTTAAAAAGCTGAATAACCCCAGAGACCCTGAATGAGACTGACACAATGGGACAGACTCCTTTTCCCCAACCCACATGGGGCCTACTGATGACCTTGTTCACTGAAGGTCTGGATGTCTCCATGGTGAACTACTCAGGAACATGACAAGTATTTAACCCTGCTTGATTCCACTGATGGCTTCTCCCAGGAAGATCATAACATTCTGATGCCTCTCACAAGCTTGATGACTCAAGTATATATCAAAGAGCCACTGAAATACTAGGCAGGACCCTACCTCTGTCTTTGCCTTGTGCTGGGGGATATTCATATGAGGCCTTTTTTTCCCCTGAGCTTATCAGAGAGGCTGTTCCTCGGTGGCAGGAGAGGTGGGGAAGCGCTTGCAGGTCATGGAGAACCTGGACGCACCATCATCCACTTGTCTCTTAATAGGAGTGCCCATCGGTGCTCAGTATGTGATTGACTGAACACTCCCATTCATCTGATTGGTCCAGCTGACATGAGGCAGTTGCTGATTGGTTCATCTTATGATTTGCTTGCCATGATGGTAGATAGCTGCCTTATTGGTTTGCTGTAATAGATGCCCACACCCCCAAGCCTAGATTATTCTAAAGCATCCACCATCCTATTGTTTGCCACCTACAAGGCAGCCTAGTGGAAGTCCAGAGCTGTGGAGAGCACCTGGGCACTTACTCCTTGCAGTGGTCCTGGAGGCTGGGCTGCCTACTCCAGTCCTGTCCCCAGTCCCTCCAGTCTTTACTTCTCTACCTGCCACCTGCCAGCCTGAGGAACTGATGAGGGCTTTTCTGCTTCTTCTGCAAGTTTTGCTTCTCAGCATTTTTATATGGCCTACCCTTGTCTTTGTCCATGGTACTTGGGCAGAGCAGACCTGGGCTACCAGCTCGGGGGGAGGGGAGTCTCAATCTCACCCTCTGTGACCGAAGGTGCTGCAGTCACACCACGAGACCCCTATTTCCTCTAGATCATGTGCAAGACATCTGAGCATTTGATTTCTAGCACCACCACCCTTGGCCCCACTGCTGCGGGGGACAGAATCCTGTCTGTGAAGGGGAAACAATTCTGGGCCTTGCAGTGGGGACAGCCCACTGGGACACATGACCTGCCATAGTCAATCAGAGTCTTCCCTGAGATTTGACACGTGGGAATGTAGGAGGACACTTGAGTTTCTGGGATCACAGCTCGGAGGACCGTGGTAAATTGGGGAGGCTGCCTCTTCCCTGCACTGTGCAGAAAGAATGCCTCAACATTCTTTCTCAACATTGAGAAGGGCCTCAACAGAGGAAAGTGGCGTTAAGAGAAGGGAGGAAACAAACAGGACCCTGGGGAGACGGCTTGAGTGCCCGTCTCCTACCATGTTGGAAGTCAGTTCCATCCCCTGCATTTCTGTCGTGTGGGCCAATAAATCCTTACACCTTTTGCTCCAACTATTTGTGATCTACCCCTTGCAGTAAAAGGTTCTGCCTACAACAACTGCGATCAAGGGGCCAGAACAAACTCCGGATGGGAGGCCGGGCCCAGAACCGAGAAGCCGAGAAGCCACAGAGCTGAGCTGCCAGGAATGACGGGCAGTGTCACTCTGGTGAGGGCACCCGCTGTAGGCAGGCCTAGGGTCAGGGGCTCCTTGTGCTATCTACATAGCCTGCAAGTGCCCCGCTCCACTGCCCAAGACTCTGCATTTGTGCTTGGTCTGCTTATTGGCTCATACATGTTCCCTGCTGGCCCCTGTGGGCATTCGGGTCTGGGATCCTCGGTAAACAGAATAACAATCCAGAATTCTAGAGTCCTAAATTCACAGGATCCTAGACTCAATCATAGTCTAAGACATGTAGGACTACAGAATCTTAGAATTTATTAATTCAAGAAATATGTTCTGAATGCCTCCTTTGTGCAAGGTGCTTAGCTGAGACCTGGGAATACAGGGTTGAGCAGGATGTGTATAGTCTCTTTCCTCATGGATGGTCCATTCTAGAATCACAGAAACTTGGAATAAAGGAGACTTGGGGGAACTTCTCAGCTTCACTTTTTCATCCCCCTCTACCTGCAGAAGAGGAAGGAAAGTTCAGGTTTATAGAAGCACTGACCCAGGAGGGGAAGTTACAAGGAGGGTGAGCTGGGAAAGAATCAGAAGGAAACAGCCCCAGAGCATGGCTCCTGTCCCTGTGGAGGCCCCTCATCTTCATATAGGTCACACGGCTCCCATGGGTTCCTCGCTGGCTTTCAGAGCCTCAGGGGCCTGGCTGGTGTGCTCTGATGCTGGAAGGCCACTGGGGAGAGAGGCAGGAGTGGGGTGAACCCTGCCAGGGGCTGCTGGGAAGAGGTGATCCAGGGACGTGAGGAGCCTGGCCACCTGCCCTCTCTTTCATGCCTCTAACTCTCATCAATGCCTCCACCAGCTCTGGGGACACTCCTCTTTGGGTTTAAGGCCACCCAAGCCTGGGCACTGATGGGTCTGTGCAGGTCATGGAAAGAACCCTCGGGCATCAGAGTGCTGCAGGGACCCCAGGGAGGGACAAGCCCAGGCCTTGCTGTCCAGACGGCTTCCCCCAAGAACAGGCTCCCTGGGATGATGGTCTCGATGACCAAATCCACCTCTGGCCAAGTTACTTTTTCTGTAAACACTAGAGAGAACATTATCCCAGGTTCTATTTTTAAACTTTAAGGACACAGTCACGTCAACAAAATAAGCTATGCGGCTTTTACTGTTTACTTTTCTCAGTTTTAAGTATGAGATTTTATTTTTATAAAACAAAAAGTAAATGGGCTTTTTCAGCAAGTCAACAAAATAGTGCTGAGAAATGAAGAATGATAAGTAGTGGACCCTTGAACTTCTCACCTGGAGTTCCACTCAGCGGAGGTAACCACTTTCAACTTGTTGAGCTGTTTCTCCTACCAATTTCCTCATAAAGCGAAATAATTCATTGTTCCGCCATCTCCTGGCTCCCTGCTATGATGAGGAAGGCTTTAGCTCATTTCTTCGCCAGCCCGTCTCCCTTTCTGTCAACATTATTATATTTTTAGGTCTCTTAGTTACCTTGGAAATTTCAGGTAATGGACTCATACATTTATTTCTCTAAAAATAAAGGTATAAGTTTTTAAGATAATAGGGATTACTACTTACTGGTCCATGTAACCAGAAAACATAGGGGGTAGAACTCACTTTGTTTGTGGCTGGATCTGGGGTCCCACCTCCTTCCTTCAGTTTCCTAGTTTTGCTTTCTTCTGTGCTGATCTCATTCTCAGGAAGGCTTTCTTCACACTTGGGGGAAGACGGCTTAAGTGATCTGGCTTCCGTCCCTTGCCATGAAAGGTTCTGTTTAAAATAAGCTACACTCAAGGGTCAAAACCATACTCCAAAAGGGAAATGAGTCCTAGAACTGAGAAGGGCAGTGTGTTTTCCACGGTCAAGCCCATAATCACCCAGCTTCAAAGCAAGTATTTATTAAGTGTGTATTTTGTGGCCAGGCCTTGGGGACTACAATATGAGCCGAGATCAGCACAGTCTCTGATCTCATGGAGCTGACAGTCTACTTCAGCAGACAGATGCTAAAAATATCGTAAATTAATGTGAATGTTTTTAAAGATTTGATGTATTTATTTGAGAGAGAGACCACAAGTAGGCAGAGAAACAGGCAGAGAGAGAGGGAAGCAGGTTCCCTGCTGAGCAGAGAGCCTGATGTGGACCTCGATCCCAGGACCCTGAGATCATGACATGAGCCGAAGGCAGATGCTTAACCCATTGAGCCACCCAGGCGCCCCAATTAATGTGAATTTTTAGCTGTAATAAATATTATAAGGGATGGGGTGAAGTGCTATGAAGGCATATACATAGGATATTTGACCTTGTCATAGAAAGTCAAAGAGAACATCCCTCAGGGGATGATGGTTGAGCTGGAATTAAGGGGTTATGGGCAACTGGGGAAAGTGGGGTCAAGAGAGCACTACAGGCAGAAGGAACAGCCTATGCAAAGGCCCGGTGGCAGGAAGAATTGTGCCACTCACAGAAGACTGAAGATTCCCAAAGATCTCAAGAGCGGCTAGTGGTGGGGAGCATGTTAGGTATCATCTCAGGGAGGGACAGGGAGTGGGTCTGATTATGCAGGGGCTTTCAGGCCAATTCTTTATCTTGCTTTTTAAAATTTATTTAATTGATAGAAAGAGAGAGAGAGAGAGAGCACCAGTAGGCAGAGCAGCAGACAGAGGGGCAGGTAGGAGAGGAGCAGTAGGCTCCCTGCTCATCAGGGACCCGATCCCAGGACCCTGGAATCACAACCTAAGCCAAAGGCAGACACTTGCCTGACTGAGCCACCCAGATGCCCCCATTCTTCATCTTAAGAGAGATGGAACCATGGAACAGGGCAGGAGGGATGAGAGGAAGGGACTCAAATGATTAGTTCTATATTCTGTGAAGATTTCTTGCCTGTGACATTGGGAACAGCTTGTGGTAGGGAAGTGAGAAATGGAAGCTGGGAACCCTGCCGGTAAGCAGTTACTCCTGGACAGTCACCCCCACTAATTAGGGGCCTCCTGCCGGCCCTGACTGCACCTGCCCCCAGAGCTAGCAGACAGGAACCTCCCTCTTCTGGAAGAATCCAGAATGTCTACAAAATAGCTTTTATATTGTCCAAGACAAAATTCCAAATTACTAGAAATATGAAAATATGAACTAAAATCAGGAAAGTGGCAATCAGTGGAGAAAAATCTCAGGATGATCCAGACGTTAGAAGTATGAGACACAGATTTTTTTTCTTTTTTCTTTCTTTAGAGAAAGAGAGTGTGTACATGAGCAGGTGGGGGTGGGGAGGCCCAGAGGGAGAGGAAGGGAATCCCAAACAAGCTCCCTGCTGAGGATGGAGTCCGACATGGGGCTCAATCTCATGACCCTGAGATCATGACCTGAGCCAAAATCAAGAGTTGGAAGCTTAACTCACTGAGACACACAGGTGTCCCTGAGACACAGATTTAAAGCAGGTATTTTAATTAAACACAATGTGGTAAATAAAAACATGCTCAGAATAATGAATGGAAAGATAGACAATCCCAGCAGTGAGGTAAATCTCTAAAAATGAACCAATTGGAAATTACAGAACTGAAAAATACAGTATTAAAAAAAAAACTCTAGAGATCCCAAGGGGCACCTGCACCCCAATGTGAATTGCAGCAATGCCACAATAGCCAAACTATGGAAAAAGCCCAGATGTCCATCAACTGAAGAATGGATAAAGAAGATGTGGTTTAAACATATGATGGAGTACTACTCAGCCACCAGAAAAAGAAATCTTACCATCTGCAATAACATGGATGCAGAGGGTATCATGGAACTAGAGGGTATCATGCTAAGTGAAATAAGTCAGAGAAAGACAATTATCATATACTCTCACCCATCTGTGGAATTTAAGAAACAGGACAGAAGCTCATAGGGGAAGAGAAGAAAAACTAAAAGAAAAAAATAAAAAGAAGACAAAATCAGAAAGGGAGAAAAAGCATGAGAGTGTTAATCATAGGAAACAAATTGAGGGTTGCTGGAGGGGAGGAGGTGGGGGGAGGGGGTAACTGGGTGATGGACATTAAGGAGGTTACCTGATGTAAGGAGCCCAGGGTGTTATATAAGACTAATGAATCACTGACCTCTAAGTCTAAAACTAACCATACAGTATATGTTAATTATTGAATTTAAATTTAAAAAATTAAAAATAAAGAAAACACAGATGGAGAAATAGAAAGTTGGAGATGGAAGAAAAAAATCGAGAGATTAAAGATGCATCAACAGGAATTTCCAATTTGAAGGGTATGGAAATAAAAATTGGAAAAGAAAAAAACCCGGAGTCTCCATGACACGAAGAACAATATGAAAAGAAAAACCTAACATACATGAGATTGAAGCTTCAGAAGGGTATGTGTGTACATGCGAGCGTAGGTGTGCAGGTGTGTGTGTGGTGGGGGCAGGAAAAAACTACTTAAAGGAATATTGGCTGACAACTACCCTTATATGGTGAATGATAAATATTTATGGACTGATGAATCCCAGCAAACCCCAAGCAGAATGAATTTAAATAAAATCACACTTAAGTGTACCACAGTCAAATTGCAGGAACCAGAAGTCAAGAGCGTTGATAATGCAGAGGAAGAAGGCATTCCACCCAAGTGAATTTGCTGCTGGGGTGAACACTGCAGAGCACGTGACACCTGATGGACTGCCCAGCTAACCGGAAGCCATGGAGACCACAGAGCGGTGGCCTGACAGCTCTAAAGTATGATCAGTCCAGAGGTCTATCATTCAGAGGCCAAAGTGAAATGAAAACATTAAACAAAACTCAGGGAATTTGTTACCAGTAGGAATGAATTATAAGAAAAACTAAAGCCCCAAGTTCTTTAGGCTGAGGAAAATGGTGCCAGATGGAAATGCAAATATTCAAAGAAGTAACGAAGAATACCAGAAATTATAATTGTGGGAGTAAATACGAGACTATATTTTTATTTTATTTTTAAAGACACATTAGATTCCTTAGAGCAAGAAATACAACAGCATGTTGAGGGATTTAGAATTCCAAAGCTCCAACATGCACAACTACTCTGTCCTAAAAAGAAAAAGAAAGCACTCCTCTACTGCACAAGGTCAACATTTAGGGAGTATTTTGTAATCTGTAGATCCATAAATTTTAAAAAATGCAAAGAGGTGTCCCTGAAATGCTCATTGGTAAATATATATGAAATTCCTAAAAATAGACTTAATTCAAAATAAGGCAGAAAAGAAGAAAGAGAGAAGCAAATTAACAAGAAATAACCTAGAAGTGGTGAGCAGAAAATCAAGAGTGAGACACTAAATCTTCTCCGACCACATTGTCGTCGTTGTATTCATGTTAACAGACTCA
Source organism: Spilogale gracilis (assembly GCA_004023965.1). Lineage (NCBI taxonomy): Eukaryota > Metazoa > Chordata > Mammalia > Carnivora > Mephitidae > Spilogale > Spilogale gracilis. The sequence goes on from PITA01015922.1 coordinate 39,113, forward strand.
ACACTCTGCTAAGCAAGGCATCTATTAGAACCTCTCCTGCCCTGGAAGGTGGCCCTGCCCATGGTCTGTCTCATTTTACTGATGAGCAAAATCCACAGCTTGGAGGGAAGGAGTGGACTGCCTGGGAGTGGACTGAGGGGTCACCTGGCAGGTCAAAGTTAGAGTCCAGGATGGGGATCGGAGCCTCCCATAGGCCTCCAGTGGGCCCTGCTGCCTCCTGGCTCTGAGATGAAAGGAGCTAGGGTGAGGGATCAGAAGCCTTGTGCTTCTCCCCCACACCTCCACCCTGGCTGGGACACAGTGCTGAGCTGCCTGTGTTCCAACTTGAGTCATCAATAGAAGAGAATGAACCTCAGGCTAGAAAAGGTAGATTAAGCCTTGTTGAGGGGCCTTAGGGTCTGGACAGAGGTGGAAGATCTTGAGACCAGAGGAGGTGCCTGCAGAGGAGTTGGTGGGGAAATTGTGGATGATAGCCATCACAGAAACATGGGACAGCACAGGGCTGGGGGCTGTGAGGAGCTCAACATCCTTGTTGTATCAGCATCTTCTGACCAGCCCAAGACTAGGGACTCTGGCAGGGGCTTAAAGGATGGGCAGGGTCAGTCCTGCAGCCTGGAGAAGTTGGCCAGGCACACTACTTTGTTCTGTCCACCCGCAAGCATGGTGAGATGTGCAAGTTGGCACTGGGAGGCAGTGAGTGCTTTGCAAAGGCAAGGGACAGAGGCTGGGAGACCATCCCCGGGGCTGCTGGAATCACAGCAGTGAGCCAGGAAAGGAATCAGGAGGTTGGAGGTCAGTCTTGGCTCTGCCTTCCTCCTGGGGGTCTGGGACCATCATCTGGGGAGGACTCAGGTGCAGGTGCTGTGCACCCCAACCTGAGCCCAGTGCGTTCTGCCCATGAACTCACCGAATCCTCACAACAACCCTGCGAGGGATGCACGATCGCCATCTCCATTTCACAGATGCGGAAACAGAGGCCCAGCTTCTCCCTCTCCTGGGACTGTTTCTCGCTTATGTCTTTTGTCCCAGGAACAGGTGGGAGGCCAAGGCCCAGAACAATCGAGGACATACTCCAGGTCACTCGACATGAGTGGCTGAGACAGGACTTGAACGCAGGCCCCTCTGAGTCCAGAGTCTGTGCGGTCTGTGACGTCAGCACCTGAGCCCGGTGACAAGGCCTGAGTCCAGGGCTCAGCACCCCTAGGTGACTGGGAGGAAAACTGGAGAAGGTTGGAAGCACGATGCTCTTGCTTTCTCGAAGATCTCCATTCTGGAAGGGCGCCCTCCTTCTCCCAGAGATGCCGAGCGTGCCTCCAAGCTCCAGAGAGATGCTTGCATCCACTCAGGCACTGATGGAGTAGCCCTGTGCGGGGTCCCTGGGCAGGGCCTGACCCACCCACCCCAGGGGCTGTCCCGAAGGCCAGCACCTCAGGGATGATTTGGGCTCAGTTGGCTTAGGGCTATGTTGGTTGATTCTCACACAGGTATCGAAAGGTCCACACTTGGAGAACCTCTGGGATTTTCTCTGCTTTGCAGACTAAAGGACAGAATGGAGCAGGGGAGAAAAGGAGGAGCAGGGGAGCCAGAATTGACTTCTGGAAAGAGGGCTTGGAGGCGTCTTTGAACCAGGGAATGGGGGAGCTAATGGTAGGCATGCAGCTTCATGCTGGCCACTGTACACGTTAGAGACACACTCCCAGCCAGGTCCCTGCTACATCCCTGCCCCCGCCAGGCCCCTCTAGCCACCAACTCCTCCCCACTTTCTCTCTCTTGCAAGAGGAAATGGGATTTGTCTATACAGATTTTGTCTGGGAGAGGAAAACAGTGACAAGACCTATAAGTGTCCCCTCTCCGCCCCTGCCTCACAGCTCCCATCTGCCTGCAAACTCCAGGGGTCCCAATGTCCCTGGAAGGGGTTGGCCAGGAGGAGTGACAGCCATGAGCATTCCGTGTGGCAGACATGGGGGTCCTGGGATCCAGGATAAATAAGCCCTTGTCTTACATAGCTCTTCTGGGCTGAGGTCCGAACTTCCTGTCCTGAATGTCCACTAACTTCATGCGATGCCTTCTCTGAGCCATTCTCTGTGCTGGGTAACAAGGATTCTGGGAATTACCACAACTGTGTCCCATTGATCCCACATGTCACCACCCTGTCTCTGATTCTGCTCTTGGTACTTGCTCTTGACATTCAGCTGACATTCTTTTGACGCCCTCTGTCTGGCCTGACAGTCAGAGGATGGGGACACATATTCTGACCTGAAAATGGAAGGATGACAGCACCTCCCACCTCGCAGAATGGTTGTGAGGAGAAATGAGATGATGTGGGGAAAAGACAGAGCCCCATACACCCAGCAAGGAGGCTCCTATAACCTTCTCGAGCCACACCTCTCCGGGTCCCACTTTTCTCCAGAACAGCAGTGGATGTGAACACAGCAGAGTGTGCCCCTCTCACACAGAGCTGTGAAATGATCCCCCCAGATGGATGAGCTCTGTGCTGGTCCCACGCAGTGGGCACGGCGACCAGGTGAAGACTGCACTGCCCTCCTCACCAGACCAGGACCAGATCAGAGGGGGCTGCTCGGGCTTCCTCCCCTCCCAACGATGGAAGGAGGAGGCAGCCAACATTACCTGCCTTGCCTGCCAGAGGACAACGTCCCACCAACGCCAGGACCAAGCTGTTGTCTGCACACAGTAGGGACTCCAGGCTGTTCCTGACTACTTAAGGGATCCAGGCAAGAGCCCAGATGCGCATTCCTGAATATTTAAAATGATAAATCAAGGCAGCAAAGTTATAAAATATATCCTATCCAGGGCACCTGGCTGGCTCAGTTGGTAAAGCATTCGACTCTTGATCTCAGAGTTATGGGTTCGAGCCCCACATTGGGTGGAGAGGCGACTTAAAAATAAAATCTTTTTTTAAAAAAATATTTTATTTATTCGACAGAGAGAAACACAGCCAGAGAGGGAACGCAAGCAGGGGGAGTGAGAGAGGGAGAAGCAGGCTTCCCGCGGAGCAGGGAACCCAATGTGGGGCTCGATCCCGGGACTCCACGATCATGACCTGAGCCGAAGGCAGTCACCCAACCAACTGAGCCATCCAGGCGCCCCCAAAAATAAAATCTTTAAAATTGTATATATATCCTCTCCTCCCCCTTGACAGATACAACTATTTTTAACAGCAACCTTTGTGAACATGTGTGATTTTTGTGTTCTCAGGGCCCTTGGAATTCCATCCCAGACGTGGAAGAACCAGCCACAGCCCTCCCTGGGCTCACTCCCTTCTCTTCCTGTCCCCAGATCCGCTGCACACTTCAAGGACCACACTCGCTGTGGACACAGCTGCACACACACAATCAAACACTTTCACAGCCCCCTTTGGCAACCCTCGGGCTTGGCAGTGTGTCCCCCCACAACCGGCAGAGCCAGGGAAGAGGCTGACCAGGCTCAGAAAGGGAAACTTGGGCCATTCGGGTGGGGAATTCTGGAGTCCCAGGTACTAAAGAGTGCTCAAGAATGGCAGAAGTGACAGGGAGTCCCAGGTGGCCCCATCAGCCCTTTGGCTCCAGGGGCAGGGGACAAGGCAGAGTGGGCTACTCTGGAGCATGCGACCCACAGTCCAAACTCTGGCCCAGGTCTGAAGATGCGGCAAAAATCCATCCTCGCTCCACCTACCACATTGTCTGGCCAGTTCTGCTGTGGGAGAGATCCAAGAGGCTGGGGTGGGCCCAGGGACAGTTAGACTCACAGGTTCATGCCAAGGCCACAGACAAAGACCGAGAGGTTGGGCCTGGAGCCCAGAAGTGAAGTCATCTCATCCAGAGAGGAGGCCTGGGTTCAGGGTGCTGCCCGGGTGAGACGTTCAGGAGGGGCCTCACCTGGGTGCCTTGGGGAGGACAGGCAGGGCCGTCGGACCCACCTGGGCAGCCTCATTTCCCCGCATGCCACACCTGGAGGCTGAAGCCAGGAGCATCAGCTAGGAGCAGGTAATTACAGATGCCTTCATGGCGAGACCACTCGAGCTGGCCCCTTTATGGCCCCATGAAATTGCCTGCGTTTCCGCATACGCAGAGCCATATTTCACACAGTAAATGAGTACATTTTTAGGAGTCAGAGCTTCCGAGGAGTTAATGAACTTCCTTAGGAGCATTCTTTCAAGATCTTCCGTGAGACGGAAGAATAAGCAGGATACTGTCATTAAAAGAAAAGAAAGACAGAAAGAAAAGGAATAGCTCATGTGGTGTAAATTCTGCTTTTTACATAGTGTGTCTTAAAAGATACTGGCTGCATTTTCCCAAATTGGCAGCAATGGGCCCCTCGTGGGTCAGGAGGGAGTGGGGGGTGTGTGCAGCTGGATTGTTCAGAGAGACACAAAGCAGGACCCTGCCAGGTCTGTTCTCCCGGCCTTGACCAGGGGGAGGAAAATGAGGCTTTCAGTGGGATAATCAAAGTGACTGGACAGTTCTCCTCAGCACCGCAAAGCCACTGCTGAGGTCTGGTTCAGGCCCGCCTTGTCTAAGTGGGACAGAGAGACAAGATGGCAGGGACTCAGGAGAGAAACAGCCATGGACCCCTATGTGGGCTTCTGGAAAAGACACATGGAGAAAACAATAGTTGTCGGAATAACAGCCCTCCTGTGGGTCCAGGACCTCACCATCTAAAAGGTCCCTGCGGACCTCCCAGCTCGGGGAGACACCCACTGCCTCTAAACTGGTGTGGCTTCTGGGCCCTGCCCGGGACACTTGGATGGAGGTGCGGTTGTTATCCTCACTTTGCAGATGAGGAAACTGAGGCTCAGGGAAGGAATGGGGCTTGCCCAGGGTTCCAGGGGGCACTGGTGCAGGACATGAATATGACTGCAGAGCCCCACCATGTTCCTGGGACCCTGGAGTGGGAAGGTGGGCAGGAGGGAGCCCAGTCTACCTGGGACCCTCATACGCCAGGCTCTGGGCTGGGCACAGTGCGTGTTTCAGGCCATGTCACTCTCCCCGGCTCAGAGAAGTGTGCAGGGAGCAGGGACCACGGCTCACTCCACACCCGCGCTCCTCCTTGCAGAGGACTGGTCGCTGGGCTGGGGGTTGGGGGGTGGCATCCTCCAGCCACCCCGCCCCTCACTCCATCGTGTGACCCGCCCAGGGTGCACTGAACCTTCAGCAGGGGCCTCCCGGACATAGCATACTTCACATGACTGGCCAATACCGCCTCTTAGGACTGAGACATGAGCAAGGACGACCTTGTCAGAGGCTGATGTCCTGGTGGGACCCAGGTCTCAGAAGGTGTCCTTTGCTCTCTGCGGGCGGCTTGGGCTTTGGTCCAGCTCAGCCCCTGCCTTGCTGAGCTGAGACAGACCGTGTCCCTCTCTCAACCTCAGTGCCTCGACCCATAAGGTTGTGGGGCTGGGTTCTTTGCAGGAGCTCTGAGCCCCAATCCTCTGTGAGCCCCTGAGCCTTTGACAAAAAGGTTGTGTTATGGCCTCGTGACCCAGGGTGGCCTGGGCCTGCACGCTCAGGGGCCGGAGACTCCAAATACAGAAGCCCGAGCTGCCTTTGAGCTGCCCACACCTCGACCTCCCCCTCCCCACAGCAGGTGGCACTTCCTATCTGCCCTCTCCCAATTCCCTGTATTGTTCTCAGAAGTCCCTGGTCCCTGCTTGGACCCAGGTCTGTCTCCGGAAACCCTCGGCCCAGACTCACCCTCTTAGCTCCAGGCCCTCTGTCTTAGGCAGAGACAGCTCCATCTTCTCCCTCATTCACCGGGAAAGAGCCCCTCCCTGCCTGACCTGGGTGACGGGTCCACACCCCTCCCCCCACCTCGCCCTGACTACCAGGCCTCAAAGAAAGATCCAGACCTTTTCAATTTAGACTCCACAACAAAGGAACTCTGAAGCCAGACCAGCCCTCTGATTCTTAGCAACTCGGGGACACGTGCTTCTTCTTCCTTCTCCCCAGTCACCAACACATCTGGATCCGGGCTCCTTCATGTCTCATGAACAGAAATCCAGAGGGTTTCTCCTTTGGCTGCAGTTCAGTGCCCCCCTCCCCCTCAGCCAGTTTCATCTACACCTTTTCCAGCCTCCAGCCCCCCATTGCTAGGGCCTCCTGGTTCCTTCTTTCTAGGCCTCCTTTTATATTCCGACACATTGCTTTAGTCCCAGCAAAATGAGTCTCCAGCTTTGCGGAACGTTCATCCTCCCTGGGCCGGAAGGAAGGTTCTCCACCCTCCCTCAGCCTCCACTAGCCGAGACTGACACCCCAGTTTCCTGATCATCAAAGGAAGATGAAATAGCATGTTTTCTGTGAAAGTTCTCTCTCCATGATCATTAATGAGGGTCCCCATGAAAGGGGGCCCACCTGCCACAAACATGCTCCCGAGGGGACCCATAGGGCAGGCTCACGTGACAACCATCCGACCGTCATCGGGGAGGGCTGACATCGCTGGGGCACTGATGGTTGGCCACTGGGCAGAGCTCTTCCCAGACACCGTTTCCTCCAAGCAATCCAGGAGGGCTGTGATGGCTTCGTCACCTGCCAGCTTGGCTGGGCTCCGCTCTGCTCCCAGAATGCCCTTGCCCCGTGTTTCCTGTGAGTGTGGGTACAGAGGACATTCTCCGGGGAGAGGGGCCACACGTGCGCTGTTGCTGATGGGCTGACCCGCTCGCCAGCGGGAAGCATGCTGAGCCTGCAATTGCTTTTCATTCCCCTCAGCCCTTCCTTTGGTTTCTCTGACTCCTGGGTCAGGTGTGTGTGTGCGCTCAGCTCCCTGACAAAGGGTCCCAGCGTCTGCAAGTGCGCTGGTCGCCCAGCTGCGTCTACAGCAATAGACGCAGGTTTCCTCCCACTCTCAGGCACTTCCATCCTGCCGACCTGTGGGCATCGGGCTCTAGCATTCGGTGTGGGAGCAGCCTTATGAAGGCTGCCTGGTCAGCCACACCGTTCCTGCAGAAGCTGATCCCCCCCCCAATGAAGCCCCAGTGTGCGTGTATGTGTGCATGTGCATCCACACACACCCCTCCCCATGCACACACAGAGGTATATGCGTCTGTGTCATGTCTTACTGATTCCGCCTCTCCCGGACAAAGCCTGACTCACCCAGTGATACAGGCGGACACTATTAACATCCCTATTCTCCAGATGATGACATCGAGGGGCTGAATTCTAGATGGAGAGAAATTTTGCCCCAGGTGTCTCCTACCCAGAATCTCAGTGGATACCTGATTTGGATTGTTTAAATGTTGAGATTTAGGGTTTTTGAACAGATGAGGTGTAAATGCTACATGGGTTTAGATGGGTTGATGCTACAAATGGATTGAGGCTTCGAGCGATGTTGGGATGGGGTGAATGAGTTTTGCACGTAGGATACATATGAATCTTTGGAAGGCAGAGGGCAGGCTGTGGAGGGCAGGACAGCTGCTGTCCAAAGAGGCCCACAGCCTAATCCCTGGTACCTGTGTGTTGAAAAGGACCTTGCAGATGTGATGAAATTGAGGATCTTGAGACAGAGAGATTGCTCTGGAGTTCCGAGTGGACCCAGCGTCATCACAGGGGTCCTTGCAAGGGGAGGGGAGAGGCAAGGGAGGCAGGAAAGGAGGCAGGATGGCAGAATCAGACTGTAAGATGTGGAGTCGTGAACCGAGGAAAGTGGGCAGCCCACAGATGAGAAAGACCAAGGCAAGGGGCGCCTGGGTGGCTCAGCTGGCTAAGTGTCTGACTCTTGATTAGGGCCCAGGTCTTGATCTCACGGTTTTGAGTTCCAGCCCTGCACTGGGCTCCAATGGCTATGGAACCTACATTAAAAAAAAAAAAAAAAAAAAAAAAAAAAAAAAAAAAAAAAAAAAAAAAAAAAAAAAAAAGGACAAAATAAGAAGGGAGAAATAAGGAACGGAGGGAACATTCTCCTAGAACCTACAGAAAAAAATGCCAGCCCATTTTACCTTTCTCATCTCCAGGACTTCAAGGTAATAAAATTTGGAAGGTTTTGAAGACTTTGTTTTTTAAAAGATTTATCTATTTATTTGAGAGAGAGAGAGAGACAGCAGGGGGAAAGGCAGAGGGAGGGGGCGAGTCTCCAGCAGTCTCTGTGCTGATGAGCCTGGAGCCCAGGGCAGGACTCGATCCCACAACCCTGAGACCATGACCTGACCCAAACCAAGAGCTGGACACTCAACTGAGTGAGCCACCCCGGAGCCCAGAAGAAAAAAATTTTAAGAGCCGTTTTAGGTCTCCAACAAAATCACGAGGGAGGCACAGAGATTTCCAACATAGCCCCTGACATTGTTCATGCAAATCTCCCTGCTCATCAATATCGCTCAATAGAACTGGGCACGTTTTTCCAAGGATGAGCTTAATGCAACACATCCTAATCCCCCAAAGTCCCTAGATCACTTTAGGGCTCACTCTTGGTGGTGCACGTTCTCTGGGTTTGGGAAAATGTGTAAGGATCTGCATCCATCATTAGAATACTATACTGAGTATTTTTTACTGCCCTAAAAAATACTCTGTGCTCTACTCACTCCCATCTCTGGCAACTACTGATCTTTTTCTTATCTCTATAGCTGTGTCTTTTCCAGAATGTCACGTAATTGGGGGAAAAAATAAGTAAAGATTTTTTTTTCTGCTTTTTGTGGTTTTAATTGAACATCTTACATGACTTCATTTCTCTCCTTTCTTAGCATATCAGTTATATGTCTTTTGTACTTTTTTTAAATGGTTGCCTTGGAGTTTGCAATAAACAGTTGCAACTAATCCAAGTCTGCTTTCACATAAAACCATACCAATTCACGGGTAATGTGAATATTTTTTAATAATGAAATGATCTAATTCCTTCCTCCTGTCCCTTGTATTATTGTTGCCACTCATTTCATTTATATGTAAGCATTCATAAACATATGATATATATTCCCACACTTATAAATACATGAGATAGACATGTATAAACATGCATAATGAAATACATTGTTGCTACTGATATCTTGAACAAACTATAATCTGTTAGCTCAATTAAGGGTAAGAAAAAGAGGAGCACCTGGGTAGCTCAGGTGGTTGAGCATCCAACTCTTGATTTGGGCTCAGGTCATGATCAGGTGGTGAGATTGAGCCCCACATTGGGCTCCGTGCTGTGGGTGGAGCCTGCTTTCGATTCCCTCTGCCCCTCCCTGGTCCCCCTCTACCCTCTCTCCCGACTAAAAAAAGGAAAGCAAAAGTGTTTTCATGTTACCATTCTTTATTCCT
>PITA01015923.1:0-48305 GCA_004023965.1 Spilogale gracilis
GTGACTCCAAGAAAGCAGCTGCTAAGTGAAGAGCATAGAAGTTTCTCCCTATGATTCAAAAGACACAACTGCTGTTCCTGCTGCAGTTTCCTTGCTTGCATGTGGAGTCACAGACATCAGCAGAGATCTGAAAAAGTTGGCTTTTGATTATGACCATCATCTCCATGGGTGGATTGCAGGTAGGCAGTGAGGTGGTATATAACAAACATGACAAGGGGGCCAGCTGTATTTCCAGATTGGTCAGGAACATCACGGGCACAAGGAAGCCTTGACTAAAAGAGATGGAGAGCAGATTGCTTCCTTACATCCCAGACAGCAGGGCTCCTCCTGTCTTAACTTTAGGACCTGGCAACCCAGACTGGTTTCCCTGGATACAGGAGCTTCCCTGCTTAGAGGGTCTGAATCATCAAGTGTGTCTGGATTTGTTCAGGCAAATTCAAAAGGGCAAATGTTCCCTGACAAATATGAGAGGTCTTATTTTTAAGAAAGTGAGCACAAATATATTGGTTTTTAAAACATAAATCTTGTCTGGTTTTAGTTTATTTTTGGAGGATTTTAAATTTGATCTTAGGAAGATTATAGTAGAAGTAGATGTTATAGTAACACCCCTTATGGCTATTTAAAAAGTATTTGAAAACAGACCTTATTTCAGAAATTATTTTATGGCATTACTATTTTATCAGAAAGCAGCTGAAAATATCAATACTTTCTATTTGGTTTTCTTTCCAATAAATAAATGCAAATATGGAATTCAGGGAATGTTACAGTTGTTATTTTCAGGGTTTCAAAATGGCAATCACGTCTTTTCATTCTTTCTATCACTCACAGCACCTAGAACAGTGCCTTGCATATAAATTTTTCAGTGTTCTTTGAGATGATTTTATTTTCCCTACTCCTGAATAAGCAATGTAAAGAGTAAATGGGTTATCATTTTTACTATTCTAACTAAGGTACCTACTCAGTAATTCTATATCTTTTTTTTTTGGTTAATAGCTACTGGTATTTATGTCAAAAGTATTCCCAGTTTTAGAAATATAGATGGTTGACTAAGACTACATTAAGCTGGGAATTCCTAGGATAGGTCAAACGCAGAGAAATAATAGAGAAAGTTTAGGGGGCAGAAAAATAATCATGCTCATAAATCTAGCTGCAGAGGGAAGGGGTTGACACACCACAGCGATGCACAAAATGTCATGAAAACAAAAGCTTGATCTGGTTTGCTGTAGTGACTTTTTAGGAAATTTGATCTGGGAAGGGGGAGAGGTAATTTCAACAGAAACTTCTAGAGAAAAACACTATTTAGGTGGTTGATAACATTCTGTTTCTTTATGAACTTCTTAGGAGCAGTTCAACAGATTACAACTTGGTGAGAAGTACCTAGGAGCCAGCATCCACTTTGTGGGAAAAAGGACTAAACAGAGCAGTTTATGTTATTATGAGCCAGGTACTAGCTTGATTCAGGAAGTGTTTGAGGCTCATGAGGAAAATGGAAAACAATCTTAAAAATTGTAGGAATTGATGTTAGGATAGTTCAACAGGCTGAATACCAAAGGACACTTTTTTCCAATTAAGGCACAACAAAATATACGGTATATGTGATCCTTCCTTTGTGAGTGGACCTTGAAAACATCACATAAGTTAATTGAATATATGGGGAATAGCATGGAGATGTTTCAAAATCTAAATGATGCCTGGTATATAAAGTGACAGGTCCACTTCACGCAGAGAATGTATCTATTAGTGAGGGAGAGGGAGTATGTGTCTAATGTGAAAAAAAAAGTACCTATGGAACCACCTCACATATCCCAATATTTCCTGCTTTGCCTCTGCCAATATGTCCTTTTATTTATGAGTAAAACTGATACTCTGCAAAGATATCTGATTTCTGAGATTTTGACTTAACAGTTCAATGTTTTCTATTAGCTTAATAGAACATTCTCTGAATCATTCATATCCATGCTATTCAGTAGTATCTATCATCTATCTATCTATCATCTATCATCTACCTATCTGTCATCTATCTATCATCTATATCTATCATCTATCATTGATCTATCATCTATTGCATTCATATTTAGAAAGTGAATATACAAATCTGATTTTAATATAGGATAGAGTGAAATATAAGTCTAAATTCTGTGGTTTTGTATTGTCTAACTTCAATACTACTTAATCTTGGGCAAAGTTTCATAAAACTATTTTGTGAAACTGTGATTTCTCTATAGCCATTCTCAAATCCAAAACATTATAGATATACAAATATATGTATAATATTCAACCAATTTTTGGAGTACCTGGTGGCACAGTCCATTAAGTCTTCAACTCTTGGTTTCAGCTTAGATTGTGATCTCATGGATCACGAGATGGAGCCCCATCTTGGGCTCCATGCTCAGTGCTGAGTCTGCTTAAAGATTCTCTCCCTCTGTCTCTCCCCCTGCCCCATGTTCACTCTCTCTCAAATAAGTGAATTAATTTTTAAAAAGTTAGACCAGTTTTGACCTGCAAAACTGCAATTTATATGTCTATATGTATTTATATATACATTAACTTTTTAAATGGAAATAACCTTTCAAGAATAGAACCAAATTATGTAAACAAACTTGTTCATGTCCATTTCCTTTTTTTTTTTTTTTAAGATTTTATTTATTTGACAGAGAGAAACACAGCCAGAGAGGGAACACAGGCAGGGGGAGTGAGAAAGGGAGAAGCAGGCTTCCCGCCGAGCAGGGAGCCTGATGTAGGGCTCGATCCTAGGTCTCCAGGATCATAACCTGAGCTGAAGTCAGTTGCTTAACCAACTGAGCCACCCAGGTACCCCTCATGTCCATTTTCGAAAATATCAACCAATATACCTTTTGCATACTTTGGTAAATCAAACATGACTGAGAATCTTAAAGATTATTATGTAACATGAATATCAAATTATACAATAAGCTCTATAGTAAATATGAGTCATATGTTTCAAAAATGCTGAGCAAAACCTCATGATCATTTTATAATTTGTATTTGTGAGAATGCAGTTTCTGTTTGAATTTCTGCTACTTTTAGAAAACATGAAATTAAAGATAAAATGTATAGTTATGCTAAAGTTTTCTTCCAAATGACAACAACTGCTTTTAAAGTGTACTCTTCTCAGGAAGAAAACCCTGAGTTACATTGTTTGGGATGCTTAAATATAAATTGGGGCTATGTTGAAAAGGAAAATTAAATTTCAATTATTTATGAGTAAACCTGCATAGATAGCCTTGATAAACAAAAAGCATGCCCTGAAATGTTCAGAGTAAGCTTCTTAAATATCTATGCAAAGCTTCTTAGCAGATGCTTTCATGAAACTCTTTTCTGTATGGAAACTTTTATTTCCTTCATTATCTGATATTTTTATACAACTTTCTCATAAAACTTATAAAGAACTAAGGACTTGAGATCCCGGAGTCTGGGAATCAAGCCCCGCATCAGGCTCCCTGCTCGGCGGGAGGCATGCTCCTCCCTTTCTCAGTCCCCCTGCTTGTGTTCCCTCTCTAGCTGTGCTTCTCTCTGTCAAATAAATAAAATCTTAAAAAAAAAAGAATTTAGGACTTGAAAGTGTTTATTTAAAAACAACCTATCCTGTGCATCTTCAAAGTCCTTAAACATAAAATTCACAACTATAATGGATATATTTAACAAATTGTCGTAATGTATTGTGATTTTTCTTAATGAAATAAGCTGTGAAGGAGAGATCATTGTCATAGTCCCAATATGTAGGGAAAATTGTAAGTAGACTTTATTGAAATTTTTGCTATAAATCCATTCCCTTTTATCACTGTCATTTGTGAACATATTTATTAGCATATGAATGCTGATGGAAGTTTTAAATTTAACATGCGGATTCATGAGAAACAAGTGTCTGTGATCATGATAATGATGAAGAATAATATGATGACCATGTAAAAATAAATTTTGCATAAAATTATTCATGTTAATCTGGAAAAAATAGTCAAGGTTTATAAATTCACTGTTGTCTTCTGTGATCATAACATTTTGAGATTGGAATTTTTAAATTCTTGTAATTCAAGTTAGTCACATGTTGATTAAGTAACTGATGCAGCCTAGAGCAACTCAGAGCAACTCAGACACACTTAATGTTCATACACAGACTTGTTATTGCTTACATATCACTTGGAGTGGATTCAGAACAGACATTGATTTAATGCCTTCGTAAGCATAGGAAACTAATTTAAGTCCCTATATCTCAAAGTCATTGAAGACATTAAATACTTTTATAGCATTCTACTCTTTCTACTGCCTGTTGACAACTTAATAGAACTAGAAAAGAGCTCATTCTTTTGGCCCATAGGCCCTGATTTATTGCTAAAGGTCTAGGAGTGGATGAAATATATGTTGATCATTAAGAGTGTGGGCTCTGGAGTCAGACTACTTGTTTTCAAATCTCAGATTTCCTACTTTCTCTCATGAGAGTATATATGTGGTTAAAATCTTGGATGTCAGAACCAGACTGCCTGGATGTGAATACCAGCTTCCCAATTTCTTATCTATGTAGCCCTGAGAGAGTTACAAAATTCTCTGTACTTCAATTTTGTCCTTTGGCAAAATGGAACATATAGTCGTACCCATGTACGTGTTAGTATTTAGTGTCTACATGTGTGTCATGCATGGAAGGCACTTAGGACATGCAGTGTCTGACAGGTATTACATGCTTATTAAATATTAACGCTTACTATTTCATTTTGTTAAAAAGAAATAAGTACCTAACCTATCCTGTATCAGGAAACTTGTAGATAATTCAGATATATTAGTAAACCACTATTGTTGCTTCCATGCTAATATCTATTAGAGAAAATAGGAGTTACACTAAAAGCATAATTTATTTATTTATTTTTTATTAGCATATAATGTATTATTTGCTTCAGGATTACAGGTCTGTGAATCATCAGTTTTACACTAATTCACAGCACTCACCATAGCACATACCCTTTCCAATGTCCATAACCTAGCCACCCTATCCCTTCCCCACAACCTCCCAGCAACCCTCAGTTTGTTTCCTGATATTAAGAGTCTCTTACTAGGCACCTGGGTGGCTCAGTGGGTTAAAGGGTTTCTAATGGTTTTTTGCCCTCCCCAGTCCCATCTTGTTTCATTTTTTTTCCCTTCCTACCCCCAAGACCCCTGGCCTTGCCTCTCAAATTCCTCATATTAGAGAGATCATATGATAATTGTCTTTCTCCGTTTGACTTATTTTGCTCAGCATAATGAGTCCAATTCCATCGACATTGTTGGAAATGGCAGGGTTTCATTCATTTTGATGGCTACATAGTATTCCATTGTGTACATATACCACTTCTTCTTTATTCATTCATCTGTTGATGGACATCTAGGTTCTTTCCATAGTTTTGCTATTGTGGACATTGCTGCTATAAACATTCAGGTGCATGTGCCCCTTTGGATCCCTACATTTGTATCTTTAGGGTAAATACCCAGTAGCATGGTTGCTAGGTCATAGGGTAAATCTATTTTCAACTTTTTGAGGAATCTCCATACTGTTTTTCAGAGTGGCTGCACCAGCTTTCATTTTTACCAACAGTGTAGGATGGTTCCACCTTCCCCACATCCTCACCGACATCTGTCGTTTCCTGATGTTAATTTTAGCCATTCTTACTGGTGTGACATGTTATCTCACTGTGCTTTTGATTTGTATTTCCCTGATGCCCAGTGATGTTGAACACTTTTTCATATGTCTGTGTGCCATTTGCATGTCTTTTTTTGAGAAATGTCTATTCATATCTCTGCCCATTTCTTGATTGGATTATTTGTTCTTTCAGTGTTGAGTTTGATGTTTTTTAATAGATTTTGGATACTAGCCCATTATCTGATATATCATTTGCAAATATCCTTTCCCATCCTGTTGGTTGCATTTTTTTGTTTTTTTGTTTTTCTTTGTTCCTTTCCTTTTGTTTCTTTTGCTGTACAAAAGCTTTTGATCTTGAAGTCCCAATAGTTCATTTTTGCCCTTGCTTCCTTTGCCTTTGGTGATGTTCCTAGGAAGAAGTTGCTACAGTGAGCTTGAAGAGGTTGCTGCCTATGTTCTCCTCAAGGATTTTGATGAATTCCTGTCTTACATTGACATCTTTGAGCCATTTGAGTCTATTTTTGTGTGTGGTGTAAGGAAAGGGTCTAGTTTCATTCTTCTGCACATGGCTGTCCAATTTTTTCAACATCATTTGTTGAAAAGACTGTCTTTTTTTATTGGACATTTTCTGCTTTGTCAAGGATTAGTTGACCATACAGTTGAGGGTCCATTTCTGGGCTCTCTATTCTGTTCCATTGATCTATGTATCTCTTTTTGTACCAGTACCATACTGTATTGATGATTGCAGCTTTGCAATAGAGCTTGAAGTCTGGAATTTTGATGCCAGCAACTTTGGTTTTCTTTTTCAACATTCCTCTGGCTATTTGGGGTCTTTTCCAGTTCCATACAAATTTTAAGATTATTTGTTCTATTTCTTTGAAGAAAATGATGGTATTTTGATAGGGATTGAATTAAATGTGTAGATTGCTTTAGGTAGCATAAACATTTTCATAGTATTTGTTCTTTCAATCCATGAGTATTTTATAGTTTTCTGAGTACAGACTTTTGCCTCTTTGGTTAGGTTTATTCCTAGGTATCTTATGGTTTTGGGTGCAATTGTAAATGGGATTGACCCCTTAATTTCTCTTTCTTCTGTCTTGCTATTGGTATGTAGAAATGTAACTGATTTCTGTGCATTGATTTTATATCCTGACAGCTTTACTGAATTCCTTGATGAGTTCTAACAGTTTTGGAGTGGAGTCTTTTGGGTTTTCCATAGAAAGTAGCATATCATCTGCAAAGAGTGAGAGTTTGACTTATTCTTTGCCAATTCAGATGCTTTCTATTTCTTTTTCTTGTCTGATGGCTGAGGCTAGGACTTCCAGTACTATGTTGAATAGCAGTGGTGATAGTAGATGTCCCTCCATGTTCCTGACCTTAGGGGAAGTTTTTTGCCATTGAGACTGATGTTCACTATTCATTTTCATAGATGGCTTTTATGATATTGAGGTATGTACCTTCTATCCCTACACTGTGAAGAGTTTTGATCAAGAAAGGATGCTGTACTTTGTCAAATGTTTTTTCAGCATCTATTGAGAGTATCATATGGTTCTTGCTCTTTCTTTTATTAGCATACTATATTACATTGATTTGTGGATGTTGAACCAAACTTGCAGCCCAGGGATAAAACCACTTGGTTGTGATGAGTAATCCTTTTTAAAAAAAAATAATCCTTTGGCTAGTATTTTGGTGAGAATTTTTGCCTCTGTGTTCATCAAGGATTTTGGTCTGTAATTCTCCTTTAAGGGAGGTCTTTGTCTGGTTTTGAGATCAAGGTAATGCTGGACTCATAAAATGAGTTTGGAAGTTTTCCTTCCATTTCTATTTTTTGAAAGAGTTTCAGGAGAATAGGTATTAATGCTTCTTTACATGTTTGGTAGAATTCCTCTGGGAAGCCGTCTGGCCCTGGGCTCTTGTTTTTTGGGAGGATTTTTGATGACTGCTTTCATCTCCTTACTGGTCCTGCGTCTGTTCAGGTTTTCTATTTCTTCCTGGTTCAGTTTTGGTAGTTTATATGTCTCCATGAATGCATCCATTTCGTCCAGAGTGTCAATTTGCTGGTGTATAGTTGCTCATAATATGTTCTTATAATTATTTACATTTCTTTGGTGTTGGTTGTGATCTCTCCTCTTTCATTCATGATTTAATTAATTTGAGTCCTTTCTCTTTCATTTTTGATAAGCCTGGCCAGGGGTTTATCAATCTTGTTAATTCTTTCAAAGAACCAGCTCCTAGTTGTTCTGCTGTTCTTTTGGTTTCTAATTCATTTATTTCTGATCTGATCTTGATTACTTTTCTTCTCCTACTGAGTTTAGGCTTTATTTGTCATTGTTTCTCCAGCTCCTTTAGGTGTAAGGTTAGGTTGTGTACTTGAGAGCTTTCCTGTTTCTTGAGAAAGGCTTGTATTGCTATATACTTTCCTCTTAGGACCACCTTTGCCATGTCCCAAAAATTTTGAACAACTGTGTTTTTATTTTCATTTATTTTCATGAGTTATTTTTTAAAATTATTCTTTAATTTTTTGGTTGACCCATTCATTATCTAGTAGGATGTTATTTAGCCTCCATGTATTTGAGTCCTTTACAACTTTCCTCTTGTAGTTGAGTTCTAGTTTCAAAGCCCTGTGGTCTGAAAATATTCAGGGAACAATTCCAATCTTTTGGTATCACTTGAGACCTGATTTGTGACCCAGGATGTGATCTATTCTGGAGAATATTCCATGTGCACTAGAGAAGAATGTATATTCTATTGCTTTGGGATATAATGTTCTAAATATATCTGTGATGTCCATTGGTCCAATGTGCCATTTAAAACCTTTACATCTTTGTTGATTTTTTGCTTAGATGATCTATCCATTTCAGTGAGGGAGGGGTGTTAAATCCCCTACTATTATTGTCAATGTGTTTCTTTGGTTTAGTTATTAATTGGTTTATATGATTTGCTGCTCTCATGTTAAGGACATAGATATTTACAATTGTTAGATCTTCTTGTTGGACAGACTCTTTAAGAATGATATAGTGTCCTTCCTCATCTCTTATTATAGTCTATGGGTTAAAGTCTAATTTGTATGATATAAAGATTGCCACCCCAGCTTTCTTTTGATATCCATTAGCATGGAAAATTGTTTTCCACCCCCTCACTTTAAATGTGGAGGTGTCTTTGTGTCTAAAATGAGTTTCTTGGAGACTGCATATAGATGGGTCTTGTTTTTTATCCATTCTGATACCCTATGTCTTTTGTTTTGGGGCATTTAGGCCATTTATATTCAGGGTAACTATTAAAATATATGAATTTAGTGCCATTCTATTGCCTGTAAGATGACTGTTACTGTATATTGTCTCTGTTCCTTTCTAGTCTGTTACATAGACTCTCTCTTTGCTTAGAAGACTGCTTTCAATATTTCCTGTAGGGCTTGTTTGGTATTTGCAAATTCTTTTAGTTTTTATTTGTCCTGGAAACTTTTTATCTCTCCTTTTATTTCCAGTGACAGTCTAGCTGACTATAGTATTCTTGGCTGCATAGATTTCTTATTTAGTGCTCTGAACATATCATGCCAGTCCTTTCTGGCTTGCCTAGTCTCTGTGGATAGGTCTGCTGTCAATCTTATATTTCTACCATTGTATATTACAGACCTCTTCTCCCAAGCTGCTTTCAGGATTTTCTCTTTGTCACTGAGATTTGTAAGTTTTATTATTAGATGATGGGTGTGGACCTATTTTTATTGATTTTGAAGGGGTTCTCTGTGCCTCCTGGATTTTGTTGCTTGTTCCCTTCACCAAATTCTATAATTTGCTCCAATATACCTTCTGCTCTCCTCTCTTTCTTCTTCTTCTGGGATGCCAATTATTTTAATATTTTTTTTTCCTATGGTATCACTTATCTCTCAAATTCTCCCCTCATGGTCCAGTAGTTGTTTGTCTCTCTTTTTCTTAGCTTCTTTATTTTCCACCATTTGGTGTTCTATATCATTAACTCTCTCTTCTGCCTCATCTATTCTAGCAGTAAGAGCCTCCATTTTTTTTTATTGCACTTCATTAATAGCTTTTTTTTATTTCAACTTGGTTAGATTTTAGTTCTTTTATTTCTCCAGAAAGGGATTTTATTTCTCCAGAAAAGGATTTTATTTCTCCAGAAAGGGATTCTCTAGTATATTCCATGCTTTTTTCCAGCCCAGCTAGCACCTTGATAATCATCATTCTGAACTCTAATTCTGACATATTGTTAATGTCCTCATTGATTAGGTCCCTAGCCATTGGTACTGCCTCTTGTTCTTTTTTTTTTTTTTTTTTGAGGTGAGTTTTTCTGCTTTGTCATTTTATGAAGATAAGATAGATGAATGAGAGAATGAAATACTAAAAAGTAACAATGATCCTAGAAAAATGTATACAAACTAAATCAGAAGAAACCCGAAACCAGGGGGAGAAGAAAGGAAAAAAATCTGTATCTATATCTATATCTATATCATTTGTATCTATATCTATTTATATCTGTCTGTCTATATATGTATGATTAACCTGTGAATAGAACAGAGCCATACACTTAATTTTGTCTGATTTTGGCCTGTTAGAAGAAAATTTTAAAGGGAAAAAACTTATATACGAACAAAAACAAGGGTATACATGATAAAGGATTGGAATATGGCTGTAAAGATGAGAATTAAAAAAAGATTCTAAAACAGGAATTGATAAGAAATTGGTTAAGAGAAAGAAAGAAAAGAGGAAAGAATGTGATGAGGCTGGAGACTAGAACAAAGCCATGTGCTAGATTTATGTTATATTTTGATCTATTAGAAGAAACTGTATCCCAAAATTTTAAAGAAAGAAAAACCTGTATGTATACCAAAAATAAGCTTAAATACAATGAAAGGATAGAATATGACTATAAAAATGAAAATTAAAAAGGTTCTTTTAAAGGAATTGATAAAATAGTTTAAAAAACATTAAAATAGGAAAGAATTTTTTTTAAAAAATAGAATAAGAAAAAAATGAAATTAAAAAATAATTAACTTCGAAAAAATAAAGAATCATGGGGAAAAAGCCATGAGTTATATGTGAATTCTTGCATTCCTTAGGCTCTGGAGTTCCACAGTTCTCATTGATTGGTGAACTTGGTCTTGGCTGGATGTTCTCACTGGTCTTTTGGAGGAAGGGTCTGTTGTATTGATTCTCAAATGTCTTTGCTGGAGTCAGAACTGCTCCACCCTTGCCAGGGGCTGGCTAAGCAATCTGCTCAGGTTCGGTCACAGGAACTTTTGTTCCCTGAATGCATTCTGAACAGCTTTGGAGGTCGGAAATGAAGATGGCCACCCCCAGCCTCGGGCCCAGAGGAGCTGAGAGCATGGGGCCCACTCCTCAATGAACCCTCAGAGAAAAGCAATCCCTGTCTCTCTGGTCTCCAACTGCACTCCGTGCTCACCCGGTTGTGACTGAGCATTTCTGTTTCTGGCGCTCAGCTCTATTTGGAGTCTCCAAACCCACCCGATTCCCGCAGCACACTCCCCCGCCATTCCTCCTAGAATGGAGGAGGGAGGGGATCTCCCCAGGTCTGCCACTTGTGGTGTCCATGCCAAAGAGCAGTGGCCCAACTGCGCCTCAGATCATGGGTTAACATAAGCCTGAGCTGAGAGCCCTCTTCTTGGCTCCATCCCTGCAGTCAGCTTCCCTGCTCTGATGTCTGGGAGCTCTGCTGCACTCAGGTACCCCAGGTCCTTCTGTGACCCCACGGATCCTGAGACCACACTGGCCTAGCAAGTATTCCACCCCCCACTTAGCCTCTGGGGTTATGTCCCTCAGTAGAGCAGACTTCTAAGTGTTCTGATTTTGTACTCTGCTGCTCTACTGTTGGCCGGGAGCCAGCCCCTCCCTTTGCCGTTTGTCTTCCCAAATGTCACCTCTAACTCACCTCTCCACACATCCTGTCTTCCAAAAAGTGGTCACTTTTCTGTTCCTAGAATTGCTGTTTTTATTCTCTTCCATCTCCTGTTGAGTTTGTAGGTGTTCCAACTGGCTTGATAACTATCAAATTGAACTCCTGGGACCTGATGATATCTAGGTCTCCTACTCCTCCACCATCTTCTAAAAGCATAACTTAAAATCAAATAATAAGTAAGTTAGAACATGATAAGGGCTATAAGAGAAAAGCATAGCAGGAGTGGGGGGAGGTGTTGAGAGGGCCGAGAATGGTACAGGTTGCAGTCTTAAATACACTAGTCAAAGGAGGGTTGATGACATGGTAACATGAGTATAAAGATCAAAATGCATGCCATACAGGTATTTAGGGGAAAAGCATTTGAGTAGTTGAACAGATCACATTGTTCACAAAGCCTAAAATAATTACTATTTGCCCCTTTACAGACAAGTTTCCTGATGCCTGCATTGTACCATTCTTCCAATTCAAGAAACAGATAGTCATATTTTTGGTTTGTTCTCTTGTTCTTACCTGTGCTCACAACTACATCTTTTAGAAACTTTTCCAGGATTTATTGCTCTTCATAGATCACCTCCAATTCCCCTTTATGCCCCTATTATTTTTTTCCTCTGTTTTTTTAAAAGATTTTATTTATTTATTTGACAGAGAGAGAGAGATCAGAAATAGGCAGAGGGGCAGGCAGAGAGAGAGGGGGAAGCAGGCTCCCTGCTGAGCAGAGAGCCCATGCAGGCCCTCGATCCCAGGACCCTGAGATCATGACTTGAGCCGAAGGCAGAGGCTTAGCCCTCTGAGTCACCCAGGCACCCTTTTCCTCTGTTTTTAAACAGATTTGTACTTTATTCGCATGTCCCCAAAGATTGGTATAGCACATTAAGATTGTTCTTGTTTAATAATTGTCATGGATGCATAACTGTGTGCTAAGTACAGAAAAAGTTATATAATAACTGTATCTAACCTTCATTTAACACTTTCTATGATGCATGATAGAATGTATACACACACACACACTGAACACCCCATAGCATCTCTGCTGATTTGCTAAGTAGGTATTTATCAAGCCCATTCTACAGATGAGAAAGCTGAGGCCAAGTACACTTACACAGAGTTACATACCTCACCATGGCTGTTGCTGGCAAAGTTGGGTTTGACACAGTCTTCCCAGAGCCCATGTGTTTTAGTTTCTTCAGGTACTATGTACTATCGTAAGGTAAGATAGACATGGAGGGAATTGGGAAATCTTTTACTTAAATATTTCCTCTTTCCTCTCAAGGGGGTTTTCAAAGGAGGCTGTTGGATTTAAAAAGGAGAGAGGCATCCTTTCCTTGTCTGTTTGCATTCTTCTACCGCGTGCTGATGTCTCCTCCCTGTCATCCCAATGAAACTACCTACCATGGAATAGAATTGTAGCATACTCAGTTCCTTCCCTCATAGGAAGAAGTCCTTGGGCAAGTTTGAAACCTCTCTGAGCCTCACTTTTCTTATCTACAAAGTGGGGCTAATAATAGTAAATACCTCTTAATTATTGTGCTTACTGAATAGGTATACATGAAAAGCTGGCAGAATGTGTCTTGGTATCTAGTGGACCCTTAATCATTTTAGTTAAAAAATTAGGGCGCCTGAGTGGCTCAGTGGGTTAAGCCTCTGCCTTCAGCTCAGGTCATGATGTCAGGGTCCTGGGATGGAGGCCCGCATTGGGCTTTCTGCTCGGCGGGGTGCCTGCTTCCTCCTCTCTATCTGCCTGCCTCTCTGCTTGCCTGTGATCTCTCTCTCTGTCAAATAAATAAATTAAAAATCTTTAAAAAAATTATACTGGTGGGTGTCACCACTTCAATTAAACTAAGAATTCTTCTGGAGAATTACCATAGAATTTTACTAATTGCTTCTTCCCTGCATGGCTGGCAAAACTTCTTCAGGATAAAGAAGATAGCACAGCAACATGGTCAACTGCTGGGAGAAAGATTTCTTCTTTCTCTCAACACATCTTCCTGTATTCTGTATCCAGTCTTTGTCTCCCAGCATGGAATAATTTAGGGTAACATATGCCAAGGCAGAAGAATGGACTGTATTGAATATAGAAGAGGTAGTGGATAAATATTAAATAATTCTGAACTGTTGGTGGAAGAACTGCTGTGGCTTCCTGGATTAAGTATTTGTTATTGACTTCCCACACTCACCGAAAAACCCCTAGTGGTTTGGGAGCGTTAACACAAACATGTTAATGTTTGTGATATTGGCCCACTATTGTGTCTGATAGAAGACACAATCTTTGGAAAAGGTTTGTGGCAGAAGATGTCTACTGCATTCAGGGCCTGTAAAGGAGGCTTGTGTGAGTCAAATAGAGGGAGGAGAGGATCAGAAACTGGATTTAAAAATGTAACTGAGGGAAATCAATGGTACCTTATAGATTCCTATAGGATTTACTTTTGTGAAATGGGAATCACTGCATAGTTTTGAGCAGTGTAGTGAGATGATGTGAATTATTCTTTAAATGAACCTTCTGATTGCTCAATCAAGAGATTCCCGTATTAAGAAGTAAGGACATCTGTTAGGGGGTTATTGCAGTAACCTAAGCTAGAGATACATGTTGTACTAACCAGAGAGGTGATGGAATGGGAGAGTTGGGAAGAATTAGTCAGATTCTGGATGTATTTTGAAGGTAGAGACTACAAGTTCTCTAACACATTTGATATAGAGAACTAAAAAATGCCAAGAATGATTCTGTGATTGGGGAGCGGGAGTGGGGAACCAAAAAAAGCAATTTTAAATTTGAAACAAATAAAATCTCTATTACACATCTAAGCAGGCAGTGTCAAGAAGGCAGTGTAATATTCCTGTGAACCTGAGTTTGGAAGACTGCACTGAGTTGGAAATATTAACAGATAGTGAAAATTAGGAATGTAGACAAGAATGGAAAATACAATTTTTGAAAAGAATTCTGAGCCTCAGGACACTTTAAACTGAAGATGTTAGAAAGAAAAGAAAGCACCATCAGGGAGGATCCAGAATGAGTGGTCAATAAAGCAGAAGGGAAACTGAGTTTTGGTATCATAAAAGTGGAGGGAAGAATGTTCACTGAGGAGGAAAGGGGTTAGCTATGTAAAATCATGCTGATAAAAGCTGAGCACAGCTTGAGATGAGCATTAGAAATTGAAAATATGTTTAGCAATATGGTAGACATAAGGTGACTTTGACAAAAACATTCAATGGAGTATTTTTAACAAAATTACAGTGAGTAAAGACTCCTCCTTTGAGGTGGTTTGCTATAAAGGAGAGTGAAGAAGCGATAGTAGTTGATGGGGCAAGAATGGGAAAAGATAGACTGTCCTGATGGAGAAAATTATAGGATATTTTTATTCTAAGGGGAATGATAAAGAATATGGAAGGCATGATGTAGAATTCATGGGCAGAATTACCCACAGATATCATTAGGTAGGTGGGAGGAGATAGGACCTTGTGTATAAATGGAAAATCAGCTTAAGGAGAAGGTGAAAAGATGATTTTATGGATGAAGATATCAGGTGAATGAAGGTAATATTGGTCATTTCTAGAATTTTTCTTTCCAATTGCCTCAATGATCTTAGTTAATTAGGGAGTACTGCCTTCATCAGAGAATGCAGATCAGTGAAGGAGGTTTGGAAGTTTCAGGAAATAGGAAAACATATAAAATAGTCATCTGGAGGAGTAAGAATAAAGTGTGTAGAGCATGATTACCTGGCAGCAGCAGTCTTGTTTGTTCCTCAGTCATTCAGCTGCAGGAGTGTTGTGCAACAGAGATTGCAAGTTACATCTGACCTGCATTGTGATTTAACATTAGACAAAAACATGAGGGAAGTCACAGTTTTCAGACAGAGTGATTACGGTGATTGACAGTGAAATAGACAGTGAGCAAAAGGAGGATCCGTACTTGCAGAGGGTTATAGAATGAAAATATTGTAGTATCCATGGTCTAGGTGGAGTGGAAGAAGGTTGCCCAGGTCCAGGGTACCTGAAGATTATAGCTAAAATGATAAAGCATAACTGGTCAGAGAATGGAACACATTGACATTATGGGGTTTGGATGGTGTTATTGGTAATAACAAGATTAGTGACCATGTGAGTGAGAGGCTGAAGTATGTTAGAAAACAAGATCAAAGGAACTAAAAAAAAACCCAGAGAATTGAAAGAATAATTTTATTTATTTGAAAACACCATGACTTTACAAGTATTGAAGAGAGCCAGGAACTAAATTCTTAGCAGTATTATTCTTTACCATCTCACAGTTTTTCCATGAAATTTGAAATCTGAAAAAAGTGACTGTAATTTGTGATTTATGGTGATGTTCCCCAACATGGGTAATTTGATTCGAATAAAATAAAACTAAGACTGGGTATACTGAAGATAAACTTGATATTTTGTTAGTTAATGGAAATACTGGGGCACTTCTGAGCAGAGTACAAAATCTACTGAAATTTGTGCTTGCTGAAAAATAACTCTAAAAAGACCCATATTTTCATTTTAAGTTGAATTTATGATTATTAACAATATTCTTTTCTTTGAAGTAATAAAATTTTCTAAGAGAAGCATTATCTCATTCTATTTAAATAGACAATTAATAAATAAAAGTAACTCAAATAACGCTTGATAACTTTAGTTAAAATTCATGGCAAGCTACACTAAAGAATTGCATCAAATACTAATGTTGCATATGAATGTGCTGTAGCATAAATGGCCTCATTTTGTATAAATTTTGTAAGAGATTTACACTGATTTGAGTAGAGAACTAACTGAATTCTCTCTGGATATTTCAGCATCAGATAATCATGATACTCTGAAGGATAAATTTCAAGAACCTAGTTCACTTGTCGCTTGCGCATTGCATTTTAGAAACAAAAATATTTGTACTTACTGAAGTGGGAGTCTTGACAGCAATCCTTGGAATATATATTTTTCTTTTGGTAAATTTTTCAAATACTGTTAATGCTATTACAATCTTTTAACCAAAAGCAGCTTAAAAGCCACTATCTTCAATTGAATGTTTATAAAACGTAACATATCAATTCCATCTTATGGTTTTATTAGAATCACAGACAACAGAATATTTCAGTACTATAAACAGATGTATAGATTTCAATAAAATGTCATCCTTTATTGTCGAATTTCTGCTTCTTTTCCTGAGAGCTAACATAAGATTGAACTTGTATTTGCTGAACTTTGAAAGAAATCAGAGAGGGAGACAGACCATGTGAGACTCTTGACTCCTGAAAACAAACTGAGGGTTGTGAAAAGGAAGGTGGGTCGGGTCGGGGAATGGGATAACTAGGTAATGGACATTAAGGAGGGCATGTGATGTGATGAGCACTGGGAGCACTGAGTGCTATACTGAACTGATGAAGCACAGAGCATTATATGAAAAAAACCAATGATGTACTATACCTTGGCTAATTTAACAACAACAAAAATGGACTATATCTTGGCTAATTAAACATAATAATAAAAAATAAAAATAAAATGAAATTTAAAAAAAAGAAGGAAGAGGATCCCCTTAGTAATTATTTCTGATAGGCCTCCTCTAACACCTAGAATTATGATAAGTTCTTAATTTAACCTCTAAGGCCCTGAAAGAGATCAGTAGCCTATTACTTCTGATATCACCTATGTCTCTTTTCTCTTTCTGTCTCAGTACACATTCATCCCTTGGTTTTTATGACACCAAAATCTCAGTTTCTTCTCACTTTACTGACCACTCTTTCTCAATCAAGAAATCCCTTGAATACAACATGACTTTCCAAATATTTGTTCACATGTGACTTCTTAAGTGAGATAATTGGCCACAATTATAAAACCTCTCTCCAACATTTCTTAATCTCATACACTGTTTTCTTTTCTGACTTAGTGTCTATCACTAGCAATTTACTACACACTGGGGTGCCTGGTGGCTAAGTGGGTTAAAGCCTCTGCCTTCGGCTCAGGTCATGATCTCAGGGTCCTGGAATTGAGGCCCACATGGGGCTCTCTGCTCGGCAGGGAGCTTGCTTCCTCTTCTCTCTCTGCCTGCCTCTCTGCCTACTTGAGATCTCTCTCTCTGTCAAATAAATAAATAAAATATTTAAAAAATTTACTACACACTGAATTTCTTCTTTATTTTCTTTCAACTCCATTGCAAAGTAAGTTCCATAAGATATAAAGTGTTTACCTTTTATAAATACTAACTACCCAGATATTACAAGTGTCTTTCACATAGTAACAGCAAAAAATGATAAATTACTGAATAAAATTCTTTAATCACTCTGAAGGTTTGTATTCAGAATCATTCTTTTGAAAGATATTAGAAGTTACTTAATCCTATCTCTCTTTAAATCTTAATTCAGTATGATTAAAATACAATGTTATATTAGTTTCAGGTATACAATATTGTGATTCAACAATTCTATTTTTTAGTCAGTGCCCATCATGAAAGTATATTCTTGGTCCCCATCACCTATTTCACCCATCCATCTTCACCTCCCCTCTGGTAACCATCAATTTGTTCTCTAGTTAAGAGTCAGTTTCTTGTTTTGTCTCTTTTTTCTTTGTATATTTATTTTGTCTCCTAAATTCCACATATGAGTGAAATCATATGGCATTTGTCTTTCTCTGACTGACTTATTTCACTCAGCATAATACTTTCTAGCTCCATCCATATTGTTGCAAATAGCAAAATTTCTATTCATTTTTATGGCTAAATAATATTCCATTACATATATATGTGTATTATATATATATAACACTTCTTTATATCCATTCATCTACAGATTGACACCTGGGCAACTTCCATAATTTGGCTATTGTAAATAGTGCTGCAATAAACACAGAGTGCATATATCCCTTTGGAATTAGTGTTTTTGTATTCTTTGGATAAATACCCAGTAGTGGAATTACAGAATCATAAGGTAGTTTTATTTATAACTTTTTTAGGAACCTCCCTACTGTTTTCCACAGTGCCAGAACCAATTTACATTCCCATCTACAGTACATAAGGATTCTTTTTTCTCCACATCCCCACCCACACTTGCTGTTTCTTGTGGCTTTGGTTTTAGATATTTTGACAAGTTCCAGGTGATATCTCATTGTAGTTTTGATTTGGATTCCCCTGATGACGAGTAATATTGAGCATCTTCTCATGTGTCTGTTGGTCATCTGTATGTCTTCCTTGGAGAAATGTCTGTCAATGTCTTTGACCATTTTTAAATTGGGTCATTTATTTTGGAGGCATTGAGTTGTATGACTTCTTTATATATTTTGGAATACTAACCCCTTATTGGCTATGTCTTTTGAAAATATCTTCTCTCATTCCAAAGTTGTCTTTTAGTTTTGTTGATTGTTTCTTTTGCTGTACATATTTTTATTTTGATGTAGTCCCAAAAGTTTATTTTTGCTTTTGTTTCCTTTACCTCAGGAGATATTATCTAGAAAAATGTTGTGGTCCATGTCAGAAAAGTTAGTGCCTTGCTCTCTTCTAGGATTTTTATGATTTCAGGTCTCACATTTAGGTCCTTAATTCATTTTGAGTTTATTTTTGTGAATGGTATAAGAAAGTGCTCCAGTTTAATTCTTTGGCATGTAACTGTCCAGTTCTCCAGCACTGTTTGTTGAAAGGACTGTCTTTTTTCCACTGCATATTCTTGCCTCCTTTGTCAAAGATTAATTGACCACATAATTGTGAATTTATTTCTGGACTTTCTATTCTGTTCCATTGTTCTATGTGTCTATTTTTGTGCCAGTACCATGTTGTTTTGATTATACACAACTTTGTAGTGTATCTTGAAAACTGGGATAGTGATACCTTCAGCTTTGTTCCTCTTTTTTAAGAATGCTTTGGTTGTTTAGGGTCTTCTGTGGTTCCATACAAGTTTTAGAATTATTTGTTTTAGTTTTGTGAAAAATGCTACAGGTATTTTGGGGGAGGGGATTGCTTTAAATCCGTAGATTGCTTTAGGTTATAGACTTTTTTATTAAGAATATTTTATTTACTTGAGAGAGAGAGAACATATGAGCAGGGGGAGAAGCAGAGGGAGAGAGAGAAGCAGACTCCCCACTGAGCAGGGAGCCCAATGCTGGACTTGATCCCAGGACCCTCGATTCATCAGCTAAGCTGAAGACAGACACTTAACTGACTGAGCCACCCAGGTGCCCAGGTTGTGGACATTTTAATAATTGTTTTTATTCTTCCAATCCATGAGCATGAAATATCTTTTCATTTCTTTGTGTCATCTTCACTTTCTGTCATCAATGTTTTATAGGTTTTGGAATAGATCTTTCACCTCCTTGGTTAAGTTCATTCCTAGGTATTTTAGTATTTTTGGTGCAATTGTTATATATATTGCTGTATACAGAATTGTTTTATTAATTTCTCTTTCTGCTACTTTGTTATTAATGTATAGAAAGGCAATGGATTGCCGAATATTGATTTTGTATCCTGCAAAGTCACTGAATTTATTTATTAGTTCTAGGAGATATTTGGTGGACTCTGTAGGGTTTTCTATATATAATATCATGTTGTTGGCAAATAGGGAAACTTTTAGCTCTTTCTTACCAGTCTGGGTGTCTTTTATTTCTTATTTAATTGCTATGGCTAGGACTTCCAGTACAATGTTGAATAAAAGTAGTTAAAGTAGACATTCTTGTCTTGTTCAGTTTTTCACCACAAGTATGATGTCAGGCACAGGTTTTTCAAATACAACTTTGTTTATGTTGAGGTATGATCCCTCCAAAACTATGTAGTTAAGGGTTTTTATCATGAATGGAAGCTGTACTTTGTCAAATGATTTTTCCGAATCTATTGAAATGATCTTATGGTTTTTATCCTTTCTCTTGTTGATGTGATGTATTATGTTGATGGATTTGTGAATACTGAGCCACAGTTGTATCCCAGGAATACATCCCACTTGATTATGGTGAGTATTTTTTAGTGTATTGTTGGTTTTGGTTTGCTAATATTTTGTTGAGGAATTTTTGTATTTATATTAATCAAAGATATTGGCCTGTAGCTTTCTTCTGTAATATCTTTATCTGGGTTTCGTATCAGGGTAATGCTGACCTCATAAAATGACTTTGGAAGCTTTCCTTCCTTTTCTATTTTTTTGGAATAGTTTGAGAATAATAAATATTAACTATTCATTAAGTGTTTCATAGACCATCTGTGAGCTGCTTGGTGCTGGTCTTTTGTTTTTGTTATTGCTGTTTTGATTACTAATTCAATTTCATTTTTAATAGTAAGTCTTCAAATTTCTATTTCTTTCTGATTCAGTTTTGGGAGGTTATATGTTTTTAGGGATTTATTTATTTCTATGTTGTCCATTTTTTGGCATATACTTTTTCATATATTCCTCTTATAATCATTCATATTTCTGTGATGTTGGTTTTTATTTCTTTTTTATTTCTCCTTTTTCACTTCTGATTTTGTTTGAGTCATCTCTCTCTCTCTCTCTTTCTCTTTCTCTTTTTTTTTTATGACTCTCACTAAAAGGTTGTCAGTTTTGTTGATCTTTCCAAAGAAACAGTTCCTGGTTTCATCTGTCTGTTTTTGTTTTTGTTTTTGTTTTTTAAAGATTTTATTTATTTGACAGAGAGAAACACAGCCAGAGAGGGAACACAAGCAGGGGGAGTGAGAGAGGGAGAAGCAGACTTCCCGCTGAGCAGGGAGCCCGACGTGGGACTCGATCCAGGGTGATCCAGGGTCTCCGGGATCATGACCTGAGCCGAAGGCCGTCACTTAACCAACTGAGCCACCCAGGCGCCCCTGTTTTTGTTTTTGTTGTTGTTGTTGTTGTTTTTTAATTTCATTTATTTCTGCTCTAATCTTTATTATATCCTTCCTTCTACTGTTTTTTGTTTTTTTGTTGTTGCTTTGTTTTGGGTTTTTATTTTTTAATTTTTGTTGCCATTGTTCTTTTTTTCTAACTCCTTTAGATGTAAGGTTAGGTTGTTGAGATTTTTCTTGCTGCTTATGGTAGGCCTGTATTGCTATAAACTTCCCTCTTAGAACAGTTTTGCTGTGTCCCAAAGATTTTGGACAACTATATTTTCAGTTTCATTTATCTCCATGTATTTTTTATTTCCTCTTTGGTTTCTCAGTTGACTGATTCACTGTTTTGTAACATGCTATTTAACCTCCATGTTTGTGTTCCTTCCAGATTTTTTCTTGTGGTTGATTTCTATTTTCATAATGTTGTGATCAGAAGAGATGCATGGTATTTCTTCAGTCTTTTCACATTTGTTGAGACGTGTTTTGTGGCTAATGTGTGATCTGTTCTGGAAAATGTTCCATGCGCACTTGAGAGGATTTGTGTTCTGTTGTTTTAGTATAGAATGTTCTGAATATACAGACATATCTGGTCCAGTGTATCATTCAAGGCCACTATTTCCTTGTTGGTTTTCTGTTTGGATGATCTATTCATTGATCTAAGTGGGGTGTTAAAATCCCCTACTATTATATTACTGTTAATTAGTATTTTTACTAATATACAATAATTTACTAATATATAATGATAATAGTATTATTACTATTAATTAGTATAATTCCTTTATATTTGTTTTTAGCTGCTTTATGTGCTTGGATGCCCCATATTGGGTTAATACAGATCATATTTACAGTTATATTTTCTTGGATTGTGACTTTTATGATTATATAGTGTCCCTCTTTGTCTCTTTTTACAGACATTGTTTTAAAGTCTATTTGTCCAGTGTAAGCATTGCTACCCTGGCTTTATTTTACATTTTCATGATAAGTGCTCTTCTATCCTTTTGCTTTTAATTCCTTCACATGTGTCTTTAGTTCTCAAATGAGTCTCTTGTAGGTAGTAAATAGATAGCTCTTACTTTTTTATCCATTTCATCATGTGTATTTTGATGGGATATCTTAGTCTATTTACATTTAAAGTAATTATTGATATGTATGTACTCATTATTATTTTGTTACTTGTTTATGGTTGTTTTTGTAGTTCTCTGTTTCTTTCTTCTCATCCTCTCTTCTCTCATGGTTTATGTGCTTTTTTAACTTGTATTCCTTTCTTTTTATTTTTTGCATATCTATTACTGGTTTTTTATTTGTGGTTGCCATTAGGTTTGTATATAACATTTTATGCATATAGCAGTCTATATTAAGTTGATGATATTTACTTCTCTCTTCCCATGTTTTAGGTATATCATATTATACTTTATATTTTTTATTTTTGTGAATCCCATTTTTGTAACAGTTTTTATAGCTATACATACTTTTACTGCTTTTTTATTTCCTACTTTTCTTACTCCTCTTTATGGTCTTTTCTTTACACTCAAAAGTCTTTATGCTTCTTGTAGGGCTGGTTTAGTGGTCTCCTGTTCTCAAAAGAGTAGTCTCCTAAAGAAGAGGTCCTGCAGTACCTTGCAATGCACTGTCTCTTGCTCACCATAACCTGGTGCTGCAGGGGTATCTCCCCTGTGTGTTTTGTATTTCTGATGTTCTGGCTGAGCTGTGTTTACCTTTAGTTCAATCATCTTCAGTGGCTTCCTTTGCCTCTTGTGGACAGGGTTTGATACCGCATTGGTAGTGGGCCAGTCTATGGCTGCTTGGGTTTGAGTTGAGTTGAACAAGGAATCTGCCAAAGATGCGGTAGCATGGAATGACAGGAGAATGCAAGGGCAGGCCACGAAGTGCCAGTAAGGTTGTGCAGGCAGGGGGGGATATGTAGCCGCTGGGGAGTGAGCTAGGCTATGTTGGAGGTAGTTGAGCCTCAGAATCACGAGGAAGCAGGATGCATAGCATTATCAAGATTTACAGTTGTCTGCTGTGGGGAGTAGAGCTGAGGCCCGGTTGGAGGAACCATGCTCACAGGAAAGCATGTGGGGGAGGCAAACTGTTAGTCAGTTAGGTAGCAAGTGTTGGAGCCATGCTGATTCCTACAACTGTCTCTGTGTTTGTGCTGGGAGATGGAGAAAATAATGGTACCTGTCAGCTCATTTGTTGCTGGAGAAATCTCCCAATTCTAGTCCCTTCAGGACAAATTCTTAGATTAATAAACAAGTCTGCTCCCCCCACCCTCTATATATCCGAGGCATTTTTCAAACTTCTGCTTCTATATTGTATCTCTGTGGGGCTATTTGTTGTGGGCAGGGACTCAATTTCCTCTTGCCTTTCTGGTTCTCCCCAGACCTTACTGATTTTTAAAGTTCCAGGTTTTACTTCCTGCCAATTGTAAGAACTTATATGAAATTCAGTCCTTCTGTTTTTCAAAGGCAAATGTTATGGGGATTCATCTTCCTCATGTGGGATCCCTGGTACAAGAGTCTCTTAATCTCTGCTCTGTCCCCATGGCAACCCTCCCTCTTGTGGACAGTCCATTTAGCTCCAGACTGTGTCTCTGCTCTTCCTGCCCTCTTCAATGTGGCCTCTTCTTTACCATTTGCTGTGAAGAGTTCTTTCTGCAAATCTTTGGCTTGTTTTCTGGGTAAATTACACTGATGTGGCTGTTACCTAGTTGTGTCTGTGGGAGGAGGTGAGCTTAGGGTGCTCCAACTCTGCCATCTTCCTTGGAGGGAGTTTATTTAATCCTATCTTTAAATATTTAAAAATGATGTACCCTATGGGTGCCTGGGTGGCTCAGTTGGTTAAGCAACTGCCTTCGGCTCAGGTCATGATCCTGGACACCCGGGATCGAGTCCCACATCGGGCTCCCTGCTCCGCGGGAAGCCTGCTTCTCCCTCTGTCACTCCCCCTGCTTGTATTCCCTCTCTGGCTGTGTTTCTCTCTGTCAAATAAATAAAATCTTAAAAAAAAATGATGAACCCTAGGTCCAGGGAATTACAGAAATTCCCTAGGTCAATCACAAAGTTAACAATACAGCAAATACTATATAACAGCTTCCATTCCCTTCAGGTAAAACTACCTTCAAGCCTTCTCCTGCTTCATTGTTAAAGTTTGGTAGGCTTAAACCAATCAACATAATCCATTCTCTTAGGCAAAGATGCTGTTTCTGAGGATGTGGGCCAATCAAGATGAACTTTAGAATGGCTTTCAGGAAAGCATAAATAAACATATTCTCTTTCACTGGATATTTATAAAGCACCTTATAGATTTGATTGCTATTGTTAACTCCCCTACACTCTGAAAGTAATTCCTCCAGCATTTTACATGACAGCAAAAAGACAAAGATACTGAATTCTTTGAGATAGCAGTGAGCCAGTAAATCACCAAACCTTGAATTCTGTCCTACATCTCAACTTCACTTATATTAGCTATTTTTTATTTTTATTTTTATTAATAAGAAAGTTATTTTTATTAATAACAAAAAAAGAGAGAAAAAGTTTTTCCTATACTCTTGGCACTTTTTTGTCCTCCCTTCTCCAAATCAGACTCTGGAAGAAGCCAAAACTACTGCTCTCCCCAACTCTTTCTGACTGCGGATCACTTAGAGTAGACCAGGGAAAAGGGGACTTACTCCCAGTTCAGTGTGTGTGTGTGTGTGTGTGTGTGTGTGTGTGTGTGTGTGTGTACATGCATGTTTCGGCTTATTTCATTAAGCTGAATATATTAATTATTGATATGGGGTTCTTGTATTACTAAAAATAACTAGAGAACTCAGAAGACCCCTCTAGATTAGCAATCAGTGACATCAGGAGGCACTGAAATCAGAGACCCAGAAACATGAGGGTGCTAAGAGATCCAGGAATCAAAGCCTCAGGTATATGTCAGCAATAGTCCTACCAAATATATTTAAAATGACAGAAAATACATTTGCTGTGTGAATGTTCAATGTATCTTTATTTAGGTAAGTTTTCCTAGAAAAAAATTTTACAAAAGCTATTTGGTCCCCAAAATAAATTTTATAGATACTATATTTTCTTTCATTTTTTCAACCTTCACATGCTGACCCCCTTCAGCAGCAAGCTTTACAAAACACATTGCCATCTAAAAGTCTAGTAGCATTCAGTAAAAACCTCTTAATATTTCTTTAAAACAATGTTTTTTTCTAAATGTTTTAACCAAACACTGCCGAGTCCAACTCCAGCTAAACCAGGAAGTCCCTGAAGGAAAGGATGGCATCGGCGATACGATAAATGAGAGAGCCCCGAAGATTCTTTCCGATCTCCTGCCAGGCATCTTTGCCTTTCTGGATTTCAGTATCTTTATTTATAGGCAACAAGATATAGATTAAAAGGAAAAATCTTTTACAGTAGATGATTTTAGAGAATACAGTGCATAATCAGTGAAAAATATTTTTGCAGGTGTACATGTCTACAATTTATGTCACATCCCTCAACCAAAATGGGGATAGGTTTGATCAGTAAGGTTTTTTATAATTTCTTACATCTTGTTTCCAGGCAATAGAGGGTAGATTAATCATGTGATGTATTTTAAGCAGATCTTACAGAAAAGAAAGGAAATAACAAAGTAATTAAAAGGCTTAGATGAGTTAGTTACATGCAAAGTTCTAATTTAAGCTAAGTTATTAACAAACTGGCCAGGAGTCAGTCTTTCTGGCATATTAATCATCTTAAAGAGGAGTATAACTTATTTTGCAAAGTAAAG
The DNA here is from genome assembly GCA_004023965.1 of Spilogale gracilis. Lineage (NCBI taxonomy): Eukaryota > Metazoa > Chordata > Mammalia > Carnivora > Mephitidae > Spilogale > Spilogale gracilis. The sequence goes on from PITA01015923.1 coordinate 26,079, forward strand.
GCTCTTCAATCTATACTTTCAATGCCATTCCGATCAAAATTCCACCAACATTCTTCAAAACGTTGGGACAAACAATCCTAAAATTTATATGGAACCAAAAAAGATCCCAAATCACTAAGGAATTGCTGAAGAAGAAAAGCAAAGCTGGGGGCATCTCGTTACCTGACTTCAGGCTTTATTACAAAGCTGTGATTACCAAGACAGCATGGTACTGGCACAAAAACAGTGAAATAGACCAATAGAACAGAGTGGAAAGTCCACATATGGACCCACAAATCTATGGGCAAATCATCTTCGACAAAGCAGGAAAAAATATCCAGTGGAAAAAAGACAGTCTCTTCAATAAATGGTGCTGGGAAAATTGGACAGCTACATACAGAAGAATGAAACTAGACCGTTCTCTTACACCACACACAAAGACAAACTCGAAATGGATGAACGACCTCAACGTGAGGCATGAATCCATCAAAATCCTGGAAGAGAACATAGGCAGTAACCTCTTTGACATCGGCCACAGCAACTTCTTTCAAGACACATCTACAAAGGCAAAGGAGACAAAAGCGAAAATGAACTTTTGGGACTTTGCAATGTTTGGGACTTTACACTGTTGCAATTGCAGGGTCATAGGGTAGTTCTATTTTTAATTTTTTAAAGGAATCTCCACAGTTTTCCAAAGTGGCTGCACCAACTTGCTTTCCCACCAACAGTGTAGGAGGGTTCCCCTTTCTCCGCAGCCTCTCCAACACTTGTTGTTTCCTGATTTGTTAATTTTGGCCTTTCTGACTGGTGTAAGGTGGTATCTCAGTGTGGTTTTGATTTGAATTTCCCTGATAGTGAGTGATGCTGAACATCTTTTCATGTGCCTGTTAGCCATTTGTATATCTTCTATGGAGAAGTGCCTCTTCATGTCTCTTGTCCATTTTTTGATGTGTTCATCTTCTTTTTGGGTGTTGAGTTTGAGTAGTTCTTTATAGATCTTGGATACCATCCCTTTGTCTGTAATGTCATTTGCAAATATCCTCTCCCATTCTGTGGGTTGCCTCTTTGTTTTGTTGATGTTTCCTTTGCTGTAGAGAAGATTTTATTTTGATGAAGTCCCAAAAGTTCATTTTCGCTTTTGTCTCCTTTGCCTTTGTAGATGTGTCTTGAAAGAAGTTGCTGTGGCCGATGTCAAAGAGGTTACTGCCTATGTTCTCTTCCAGGATTTTGATGGATTCCTGCCTCACATTGAGGTCTTTCATCCATTTCGAGTTTGTCTTTGTGTGTGGTGTAAGAGAATGGTCTAGTTTCATTCTTCTGTATGTAGCTGTCCAATTTTCCCAGCACCATTTATTGAAGAGACTGTCTTTTTTCCACTGGATATTTTTTCCTGCTTTGTCGAAGATGATTTGCCCGTAGATTTGTGGGTCCATATGTGGACTCTCCACTCTGTTCCATTGGTCTATTTCTCTTTGTACCAGTACCATGCTGTCTTGGTAATCACAGCTTTGTAATAAAGCCTGAAGTCAGGTAACGAGATGCCCCCAGCTTTGCTTTTCTTCTTCAGCAATTCCTTAGTGATTTGGGGTCTTTTTTGGTTCCATATAAATTTCAGGATTGTTTGTTCCAATGTCCAAAGCTCTTTTTTGAGGAGTTACAATGTAAAGTCTGTTATTCATCCTGGCAATGTCTAAGTTCAGAAAATAGATGACAATCCCAAATTAATCTTCATATACATATAATGTCTTTAGGATAAATATAGATATATATACATTTCTATCTTCCAATCTTCATATATAATCATTGTTATAAAAAAATCAATATGTAGGTAATGTTGCAGATTTAACCAGTTTCCATGTACTTTGGTATCCTCTGATTCAGTTTCAATTTTCTTATAAATTCTCTCATTCGTTATTTTTCTTCATTTGTTTTGCTTATTATTATTCTTATTTCTTTAATTACTTTTTAATAATTTTATATTTTCAGAAGAGTTGCAAAAATTTTTCAGTGACTTCCCACCTGCCCTCTACTCAGTTTCCTCTAAGCATGACAGCTTATATAATACTTATCACAACTTAGAATTTAACACTAATACAATATGGGAACTAAAATTACAGCTTTAATTCAGATTTTACCAGTTTTTTTCCTTTAATGTTCTTTTTGTTTTATTCCAGCATTTACTATATGATACCATGTTACATTTTCTTCTTAGTGTTCTCCAGTTGTGAGTTCTCAATACTTATATATTTCTTATAAGCTCGACCCTTTGGCAGTGTATTTGTCAGGTGTTTTGAAGTATGTCTCTGTTTGGGTTTATCTGCTATTTTCTAATGAGTCATGGGAATTATAGATTTGGGTGGGGGGGAGAACATCACAGAGGTGAAGTGTGCCCTTCTCAACATATCATCCCTACTCCTTTTTGTAACCTTAGCTTCCCTCTGCTTTATTGTCACAACCCTGATTTCTGAACTTGAATTTATTATGAGAATATCAAATATTCCAACTTAAATGGGCTTATTTTATATGAATGAAGTTAGCATCTGTAATTAGTATATTCTACACTATAGCATCATGAGGCTTAGTTGACCAGCATAATTTGAGACAATTTATGATAAAACAATGTCATGATTTCTAACAGTATTTTATAAGGATTCTTGTTAGTCACTGATGTTAGGTATCTAAGACCTGATTTCCCCTTCTCCCATTACAGAAACTGTACAGATTTTATATAAAAATCTCAAAAAAGAACATTTAATTATGAGCCTCAATGATTGACATAAATTGGTAAATTCCCTTGACAACCTAGACAACTCTTAGTTAATATAAAAGTTTTATAATAAAAAATGAAGTCGATGCCTTGTATTTTAATAATTACTTCTCAAAAATTTAGATCTAAATAAGAAAATCTATTATCAAGGGGATAAAATGTAAAAGAGCTATGATTCCAGCTTTAAAAGATTCTTCTAAAAGTTTTTTTTTTTAATATTACACTATATTGAGGTTGATTGAAAGTTAAGAACTACTTCTCATTAAGGAAAATTAGATATAATGGGAACTTCTTATCCATCTATTACTTACACCTTTTCTTGCTTCCTTTATTTTTTGTCAGTTCTCATACATAGACACACACTTCTTTTTTGACTTGTAAGAAAGGCATTTTGAAAAATATGGTACTATAGAATACATTCTCACTTTAGTTAAATGTTGAAATTTTAATTATGTAAACCTTTGTTTGGGGAGATGTTATTTTAATGAATACATACAGAACAAAAATAAGTTAGTTTAAATAAAATTTCGATACAATTCTCCAACTTGTGACTACAAGGAATTATGAGTTCTTAAGATAAACCAATATGACTTTCTTTAAAATGTGATTCATATATATTTTCTAAAATACAATCAATTTTTATTTTGTAATTTGCATATTTAACATAAACATTATATTTCAATTTTTTAAATATTGTTGGAGATCTGGTATTAGGTTCTCCTGCTGATAGTTTTCTTAATGAAACTTCAGATGACATAAACTCATTCAATTGATTTCTCAAATTGAGCTATCTTTGTCCACATGGCATTTTAACTATTTTCACTCTTATAAATAACTTGAAGCTTTAAACTATTTGTGATAATGATGACTGTAATTCTTCTAAACAACAACTATTTCCTGCTTATTTGTTAACTTGTTTTTCTCACCTAGAGATTATGATTCAGTTTATGATGGCAAAATCCCTCATCATGTGCTGCTGTTGTGGCAGGTGCAATAGAAGAAAACAGTGGGAAAAGAAGGGGAAAAGGGGGTCTGTAAAAAAAGAAAGAACTACTATGTTTTAGAAAGATATGGAAAACTATGTGGCTTGGTTAGAGTATGAATCTCAGTCCTTCATACACAAAATATACCTTTTTATTTGTATTATACTAGTATAGATTTCCAGCTAGTCAATTATTACATTGGGTAAGGCAGAAATACCTTTTTTCTTTTTTTTAAAGCAGAAATATCTAAACATAAGTGAACAGACTCTACAACACAAACAATAATATTAACAACAGTGAACTTGTCTATGTTTCTAATTTTAAAAAGAAAGGCTATTCCTGTGTATTGATATAAAATTAACATATAGTTTCAGGTGTACAGCATAATAATTTGATATATGTATATATTGTAAAATGATCACCACAGTAAGTCACTTGATTACAAAATTTTTTCTTGTGGTGAGAAGCTTTAACACCTACTCTCTTGGCAATATTCAAATATACAGTATAGTTTTATTGATTATATACAACATATTGTACATTACATCCCCAGGATATATTGTTTATTTTGTAACTAGGAGTTATAAACCACTTTTGTCCATTTTGCTATTAGACTTGACAAGAAAGATTTTTTATTATTGTTTAGTTGTTTTGTTGTGATGGTCACTGCTGATTATATATATTACTTGTGGCTAATTATATATATCATTTATATTATATATAAGAAAAATGTGATTATATATGTCACATTTTTCCTTTTTTATCTCTAATTCTTTATTATGCTCTAAATTTTAGAGTTAACACTAAATAAAAATTGGCAGTTATCTTGTCAACATGGTCAACAGAGATGCATAATCTTTGTTCATGGGACTATCTTATCTATTGTAAATCACATGCTTGCCAGATGCTCCTAAATCATTGCAATTTACTATAACCCCTTAGTTCACTTTTCTCAGTAGAATATTCATCAATAGTAGGATCAGTGGAGACTGAAAACTTACTAATCCCAGATTTTTTTTTATTGTCAGACAACATGGAAATAAAAATTTGAATGGCTTATTAAATTATAAAAATACAACTGGCTACATATGTTGCAAGTATATTATTATTCAGGCAATTCATTCAGGCCATTGGAATTAAAATGAAAAAAAAATACAAAAACAAAAATCAAACCTTAGGAGAGGTATCCCTATGTTTCTGTATAGAGCCAGTTTATTCCAGACTAAACACAATACACTCAAAGGCAAATATATATATATATTTTTCCACATCCTATAGCATGTTTATTAACCATATGTAAAAAAATTGCCATTAACCCACATGCCTTGACAAGAAACTTATGTTCTTTTTATTTTTATCCTTAAAGCAAAGTAATAGGTCACTATCACTGAAATAATAGTACTTTCATCAACCTAAAAATCGTCACCATTTTGTTTTAGTCCATAGAATCAATGTATTCGCATATTCTCAACACTTAGTAGATTCACCTGAGGATCCTTAGAAGACTCAATAATGAAAATGAATACAATTTTCTGACAAAAGTATCTCCCTGTTCTTAAATGCTTAATATATTCTATTTTTCTGTTTTGGTAGATAAAGCTCTCTGATCAGTTGCTGAATTCCTGTTTTGCTTTCTCTTACTGATAGAGCATAACTATTGTCTGAAAGCAATTTTCTGTTAATGGTTAATTTTACATCTGAGCTCAATACAGAATTCTATTCTATCAAGTTTTTACTTCAATAGATTTATTTTTATTGATCAATGACTTTAAGAGAAATAAACTTGCCTCCTTACTAATAAAAAGAATAGCAGAACAATAAACCAGTAGAACTATATAAAAAATTCAATCAGATGCCACATTAATGAAACTACAATGACAGCTCCATTTCCTGTAGCCAAGTACTTATGACACAAATTATATAAGATATAAAATGTCAGGCTTTGACTTTGCCTTTGTTATTTCCTCCAAGTATGATTAATAAGTGATACTTTTGGCAAAATGATCTCTATATACCATGTTTGTTTCAATTCTATTTATGTGTTAGTGAGAAATTAGTAATTTCTGTTTATAATCATTGAGTGTTTAAATAATTTAGCACAATGAAAGATAATGTATATGATTTTAATTAAATTCAGTGAAGGCTCTTTTGCAATCACAATGGGAAAAAAAAAACGTAATGCTTCTTTTCGGTCTTAATTGAACCTGATACTTCTTACACTAGAAAACCTGGGCCCTTACAGCTGAAGATAATGATTCTGTAGGTTTAATGTAGAAAATGAAATTTCTCTCTTCATATATTTTGACTGTAGGAAGCCTCTTCTGAGCACTGTAAAAAAAAATAAAAAGAATCTCCAAGCATTTTAGGAGATTTGGATCACAAAAAAAAGGTAGTAATTTTTTTTAAAAGTAAAAAACTTTCTTCTTGTATCTATTTATTCGATCCATCCTTCCTCTACTGTTGCCTTTGTTAATTCTACTGCACTGCTCTAAAGTAAATGCCCTCATCAGACAAATCACTTTTCTCTTTTTTGGCCAATATTACAGCTAATAATAAGCACAAGTGCTTTTCATCTTCAAAGTACTTTACAAGTATAAATCAACCTTCTCAGCAAGCAGGAGATGGAAATTAACATTATCTCCATTATACAGACAGGAAAACTAAAGAACCACAACAAAAAAGTTGAGTGCTGATGCCAAGGTGGAGCCAAGGTGTAAGGCACAGAAATATATTAGAATGAAATGTTTTTCCAAGTTACTCAGGAGTAGTCAATTTCTTTAAACATCAACATGTCTGAATGGCCATTCTGGCAAGGTCACATAGCCTACTTTCTATGTCCGTATAGGGATACGTATCATTTATTAACTTGTGGAAATAATAGAATGCATGTGTTTTTTTTTTTTTTTAAGATTTTATTTATTTGACACAGAGAGAGATCACAAGTAGGCAGAGAGGCAGGCAGAGAGAGAGGAGGAAGCAGGCTCCCCCCTGAGCAGAGAGCCCAATGTGGGCCTCACTCCCAGGACCCTGAGATCATGACCTGAGCCAAAAGCAGAGGCTTTAACCCACTGAGTCACCCAGGTGCCCAAATGCATGTTTTTTAAAAGATTTTATTTTTAAGTAATCTATACACCTATGTGGGGCTTGAACCCACCACCCTGAGATCAAGGGTTGCATGCCCCACTGACTGAGCCAGCCAAGCACCCCAGAATGCATTCTTTCACAAGTACCTATATGTATTCCTCCAGAACACCTTCTCTAGTTAAACCCTGGATATTTATTTAATCTGTATGTTTGGCACATACATTTTTTTTACAAATTAATGTGTGTTGATATGCATTGCAGGCCACATAATGTATATTTTTTCCTTCTCACACTTATCTATGTAACTACCTCTCTTCTTTTAGGCTCTTTCACTCTTTAACAGAAGAAGCTGCCTGCCATTGTTTTACCCCAGTGCTTTCCATACAGAAGTACAGGCACTAACCATAGACATTCAATGTAGTAGATGATGTCTGGAGATGCCACTAGGATTTGACTAACTCACAGGGCATTGGGTTTTAATAACTCTAAACTGAATGGAATAAAAAAAAACAGGTCAAAGAATCTTTGTGTGCTAGGTAGCATGGCTGCCATTTATGCTCCTCAAGTACCAATCCAAAGGAAATCATAGCATTTTGTTGTCTCAATGTAGGAGACAACAAAATGGTATTTACTCATGAGTAAATTTTATTTTACTAATAAAACTCAAAACCTTTGATGTAGCTTCCAGGTCAACCTAAATACTACCTGATCAGAAAGATTTTCATCTTTCCAGTTCTCTGCAATTCTAGAAATTCCTTGGCATATTACCCAGTAAAGCAAGTTAGGATGTTGTTTTCCTCCATCCCAAGAAAACTTGCCTCAGGCTTTATTCTCTCTTAGGAGAAATTGACCATGAACTCTTTTTTCCCTCTCTCTTTTACATTAATTTGCTTCCAACGAACAGACCTTATTTAGAGTTTACTCAATACTAAGAGTCCAGAATTTTCAGAAATTCTCTAGTCTGGGGGTTGGCAAAGTATTAGCTGAGGGCGAAATCTGGCCTACAGATTGTTTTTGTATAGTCCATGAGCTAAAAATATTTTTATTTTTATTTATTTTATATTTTTTTAAAGATTTTATTTATTTGACAGAGAGAAATACAGCCAGAGAGGAAACACAAGCAGGGGGAGTGAGAGAGGGAGAAGCAGGCCTCCTGCCGAGCAGGGAGCCCGATGTGGGACTCCATCCCAGGTCTCCGGGATCATGACCTGAGCCGAAGGCAGTAGCTTAACCAACTGAGCCACCCAGGCGCCCCTAAAAATATTTTTATACATTTTTAGAAGTTTGTAGAAAAGAACAAAAAAGAATATGTGACAGTGACTACTATAAAACCTAAAATATTTACTATCTTACCACTTGAAAAAAAGTTTGTCAACTTCTGACACTTAAATCGTTCTACCAGAATCTTATTCCATGATATCACTTGGGAGTGGGTGTTAATATTTTTTCCAGCTTTATGGACATATGACTGACCAAGAAAAATTGCATATATTTAGTGTGTTCAATATGATGTTTTGAGATATGTATATATTGCAAAAAGATGACCAGGATGAAACTAATTAACACATCCATCACCTTACATAGTTACCTTATTTTTTTTCTTTTGTCGTGAGAACACTTGAGATCCATTGCTCTCTTAGTAAATTTCAAATATCTGATGCATTTTAATTCACTATAATCACCATGCTGTGCGTTAGGTCTTCAGAACTCATTCATCCTTGTCCTGAATGCCTGTATCTTTTGATCATATTTCCTCTTCTTCCCAATACCCAGCATCTAGTAATCACCTTCCAACTCTGTGTCACTATGAATCCACTTTTTTACAAGTCCACATGTAAGTAAGGTCAGGTGACATTTGTCTTTCTGTGTCTGGATTTTTTTATTTATTATAATGTTCTCAAGATTCACCTGTGTTATTGCAAATGGCAAGATTTTCACCCCTTTTAAGACTGAATAATATTTCATTGTATATTTCTACACCACATTTTCTTTATACATTCATTAGTTGACACTTAGGTTGTCTTTATATCTCAGCTACTGAGAATGATGTTACAATGAACATGTCAGTGTAGCTATCTCTTCAAGGTAGTGATTTTCTTTCCTTTGGATATCTACTCAGGAGTGGGATTTCTGGGTCATATGGTAATTTTATTTTCAATTTCTTGAGGAACCACCATACTATTTTACATAATGGCTGTACCAGTAGACATTCATGCTAATAGTGCATAATGGTACCCTCCCTTTTTTTTTTACGATTTTATTTATTTGACAGAGAGAAACATAGCCATAGAGGGAACACAAGCAGAGGGAGTGAGAGAGGGAGAAGCAGGCTTCCTGCCTAGCAGGGAGCCCGATGTGGGACTCGATCCCAGGTCTCCGGGATCATGACCTGAGCCAAAGGCAGTTGCTTAACCAACTAAGCCACACAGGTGCCCAATAGTTCCCTTTTCTACACATCCATGTAAACACTTGATATCTTTTGACTCTTTGATAATAGTCATGCTAACAAGTATTAGGTTATATCTCATTGTAGCTTGACTATCATTTCCCTGATGATAAGTAGTGTTGACCATCTTTTTATATTGCTATTGGACATCTGTATATCTTCTTTGGAAAAAATGTTTATTCAGATTTCTTGCCAATTTTTAATTGGGTTATTTATTATTATTATTACTATTGCTATTAGGTTGTATAAGTTTCTTATATATTTTGGATATTAACCCCTTATCAGTTATAATGGCTTAAAAATATTTTTCCCATTTTATAGATTGCTTTTTCATTTTGCTGATTGTTTCCATTGCTATGCAAAAAATTTTCAGTTTGATATAATTTCTCTTATCTACTTTGCTTTTGTGTCCTGTGTTTTTAGTGTCAAATCAAAAAAATCACTGTTAAAGCCAGTGTCAATAAGGTTTCCCCCTATGCTTTATTCCAGTAGTTTAATGGCGTTGAGTCTTTTGACGTTTTTAACCATTTTCACTTGATTTTTATATAGTGTATAGAATAGGATCCAATTTCATTCTTTTACATGTAGACACCCAATTTTACCAACACCGTATATTGAAGAGACTATCCTTTCCTCATTGTGTATTCTTGGTGCATTTGTTGAAAATTCTTGAATGTAAATGTTTGGGTTTTTTTCTGGGGTGTCTGCTCTGTGCCTTTGATCTATGTATCTGCTTTTATGCCATTATCATACTATTTTGATTGCTGTAGCTTTGTAATATAGTTTGAAACCTGGAAGTGTAGTGCCTCCAGCTTTGTTCTTCTTGCACAAGATTGCTTTAGCTATGCAGGGTCTTTTGTGGTTCTATACACATTTTAAGAATTTTATTTTTCTTTTGGCATTTCTGTGCAAATGACATTATAGCCAATCTGTAGATCATTTTGGGTTAAATGAACATTTCAACAAAATTAATTACTCTGATTTGAACATGGGGTGTCTTTTTCATTTATTTGTGTCTTCTTCAATTTCTTTTAACAGTGCTTTAGAGTTTTCCTTGTACAGATAACTACATCCTACACAAAATTAAGGACAAAATGAAAAGTAATGACATTGGTTAACTGCAAATGGTGAGGGATGGAGTGAAAGAGATATAAAGGAAATGTCATTTCTCTGAGAATGCAATTTTGTACAATGTTTTGTACAAGCATATCAAGGCTTTGAAAAGGGGGGAAATAAAAAATATGAAGAAAACTTGAAACAAATGATTCTACCTTTTAAAAATCAACAGTGAGATATCAATGATGAAAATAAGAAAAAAGGAAGAAAAAGAAAAAAAGAATTAGTTAAAATAATTTATGAGCTTGGTGTAGACTATATTCCTTTAGTTTTAAGCAGGATGAGATATTTAAAAACTGGAAAAAAATTCTGAACTCTTTTAGTAGTTACCCTACTAAAGTTTAGCTTTACAGGTGAAATTATATTGAAATCATTTTAGATATATTATAGGATTGAGCAAATAAATAAATTATTAATATTGTGGAGATCCAAGGCTCTCATTTTGGAGGAAGAGAGAGTTACAGGTACTGGATAGGGGAAGATCAGGAAAAAAATTAAATAGAATTAGAAATATTGATATGAACATGAGATTTCTAAACTATATTTTTGTAAAATGTATATATAAACATACAGTCAATTCTCATTATCCATGGTAGTTATGTTTTATAAAGTTACTGTAAACACTGAATTAACAAATTTTCTTGGAGAAAACTTGATTAAGTTCCTCAGAGATTCTGGTCATGTCATCAACAAATCAATACATAACCTTGTTTTCTGTGTATTTCTATTTAAAGACATCTTATTTAATGTGTCATGTCAACTAATTAACATTGAATTCACATCCAATAGCACTATAATTCATGCCTGAACAAAGTCTAACAGGTATATTTTCTATAAGGCACATCACAATTCTTCACTTAGGAACACTAGATAGCCTTTCAGCGCTGCCCCTGGTGGTCTTTTCAAACAGTGAACTGACAAAGATCACAAAAATGCAAATAATGGAACTGTGTAGACCACCAAAAGACACTTGCTTACAATATGAAAGCTGAAATAAGCAAGGAGAATTATATCTTGTTTGATCTCAACTGATATATTAATGTTTCCAGAGAAATAGAACAAATAGGTAGGAGGGAGGGAGGGGATGAGAAAAAGAGAGAGAGAGGAGAGATTAGTTTATTATAAAACAACTTGACTGAGTTATGGGATGCCCAGATACTTGGTTAATATTATTTCTGAGTGCATCTGTGTACGTGGTTCCAGATAGAATTAGCATTTGAATTCATGGATTGAGTAAAGAAGATTGTTCTCCACAATGGAGTGGGCATCATCCAATCCACTGAAGTATAGAACAAAAAGGCAGAGAAGAGAAGGGAGAAATTCAATCTCTCTCAATCTGACTGCTTGAATTGAGTATATAGGTCTTCTGCTCTCAGACTGGGACTTATACCTTTGGTCCTCTGGTTCTCAGACTTTCAGATTTTGACTAAAACTCACACTATTGTTTCTCCTGGTTCTTAGGCCTTCAGACTGCCTGGAACTATACCATCCACTTAGTTTGGTCTACAGCTTAAAGACCACAGACTGTGGGACCTCCAGTTTACATATTCAAATGAATGAATTCCTCATAATAAATCCCAACCCCTCAATCTCTCTCCCTCCCTGCCTGTCTCTCTATATATAGATATCTATATATCTATCTATATGTATATCTATATCTATATGTATATCTATATCTATATGTATATCTATATCTATCTATATCTATATCTATATCTATATCTATCTATACCATCATCTATATCATCATCTACATCATCTATATCTATATCATCTATATCTATATCTATCTATATAATCTATAATCTATATCATCTATATCTCTATCATCTATCTATCTATCATCTATCTATCTATCTTTCATATCTCTTTCCCTCTCTCTCTCTACTCCCTAGAAATAAATAACTAGGTAAATATTCTGTGTGTGCATTTTATTTCTCTGATGAAACCTGACCCTTACAATTGCAACTAGTTCAATAAGGACAAATACATACTTCTTGAAAGAGAGAGAGAGAGATCACCATATGTAAAGAAAATATGAAGCCCGGATTTCCATTTAGAAATTTTCAATATACATTAGCTTTTAGAGTTGGGAAATCTTCCAGTAAAAAAAATCTGTTCTACTTTATATTCTCAGCATTTGTCATTCATTTAACCTATAAAAGAGTATTTTGGCACATATTTCTCTTAATATTCTGGGAACACAGATGCATGATATTATAGCTTTCATGTTCCCACTGTGTATTAAGTGAGGAGTAATTTTAAAAATTTTAGCTATAAGATAGCATGATTGAATTTGTATTTTGAAAGGATATATGTACTACCAGGAAACATATTGAATATGGGACAAAAGTATCTTGAAATCGTGTTTCCCAAGTTAAAATAATGAGGATCTAGACAGAGAAAGAATCAACATGCTTAAAGGGGATTGAGCATATGTGAGGATTTTGAAAGCACTAGATTTATCGAACTTCTAATACCAACTGGATGAAGGATGTGAATGAAAGTGAAATGAGAATAGTCAGCCTTTTATTGGGAATAAGGTAAATGGCATAACTAACCAAAATAGGGAATAGAAAAATAGAGCTAGGAGAAAAAATGTTTGCTTTAATTTTAAACATTAATTTGAGATGCAAGTGTGTATGTATATAATGCTAGTTTAAAGGTCTATTTGAAATATGTTGTGAAATGTATATTTGGAGTTACTTTCCAAATATCTTAAAGAGAACTGAAGGAGGGATATTAGAAAATGTGATTATGTAAGTAACATATATGCCATATGTAATATATGTAAAATGATAAAAGAAGCTTAAGATTGAAACTCCAGAGAAAATATAATATCCAAGATAAAGGCCAAGAATAGAAAACCTTTAAAGGACATTGGAAAAATAATCTAAGGGTTTGGAGAAGAACTAGGAATTTTTTTTTTTTTTCACAGAGATCATGAAATTGCTGTTTGAGAAATGAATTTGTCAAAAATGTCAAATGCCATTTTTGATATAGGGCAACCCCTCACAGTCAGTTCAATGTTGCAATTAGCAATATAGTTTGTGGGAGTTTAGCTAAAGCCTGACTGCAGTTATTTCAAATGTCTTACCATGTATCAAAATCCATTATAAATCTGTAACTATTATGGTATTTCAGTAGCAATGAAAGGTATTGTTATGGACAGCATTTTTACGTCCCCTTAAAATTCATATGTTGGAATTCCATTTTCCAATGTGATAGCATTAGGAGGTGGGGCTTTTGAAAGGTGATTAGGTTCTGTGGGTGAAGCCCTCATGAATGAAATTAGTACCTTTAAAAAAGAGATTCCAAAGAGCTCTGTAACTCCTACCATGTGAGGACACAGTGAGAAAATGACGAATCAAGAAATGGGTTCTATGGGGCGCCTGGGTGGCTCAGTTGGTTAGGCGACTCCCTTTGGCTCAGGTCATGGTCCCAGAGACCCAGGATCGAGTCCCTCATTGGGCTGCCTGCTCCGCGGGAAGCCTGCTTCTCCCTCTCTCACTCCCTTTGCTTGTGTTCCCTCTCTCGCTGTGTTTCTCTCTGTCAAATAAATAAATAAATAAATAAATAAAATCTTAAAAAAAAAAAAAAAAGAAGTGGGTTCTAGCTAGACACAAAACCTTCTAATGCCTAGTCTTAGACTTCCCAACCTCTGAAAAGAAAAAAAATGTTTGCTGTTTAAGTCATGCCGTCTATGGTATTTTTTAAATAACAGTCTGAAAACAGATTAAAACAGATAGGAAGATAGATGGGGGTACAGAGAATCTAGAAATAGATCCATTTAAAAGCTCTGTGATCAAGGATAGGAAAAGTTTTCTAAACATGGGACATTTACAAAATAAAAAAATGAAAGAGTCATATAATTACATTAAAATTAAAAGTTTAAAACTTATATACACATCAGAAGTACTATAAATAAAGAGACATGCCCCATCCTTGAAGAAGATGCAAGCAAGGCAGGTACTTATAAAAGAGCCTATATAGGAAATAATAAATATAATTAGCCAAAAAGAATAACAGATGTAAATAGTCAATTTATAATTGAGGAAGTGCCATAAATATATTCAAATATGCCCAACTTTTAAATGTTTTATATCCACTAAGTGACAAATTTAAATATCCAAATATACCAAATATTGAGGAAATAAAATTAGAGGGAAAATTACAAATTACTGCAGAAAATTTAAGTTGGCCAACAAAGTTGAAATGCATTCGTCAATCTAATGTATTTGAAGCCTACATATTCCACAAGATAAATTTTATTCCTAAACATTTACTCTGGAGAAAATACTGCATTTGTGCAGAAGGAAATAGCTTTGAAATTTTTCTTGGCAATATCATTTCTTATATTGAAATGTGGAAGCAAGCAAAAATTCCTTTAGGAAAATTATAGAGAACTTTTGATATACTTTCAATGAATTATTGTAAGGCTTTACAAAGCAGGAATTAATTTCAAAAATATTAAGTTGGGAAAAAAAGTGACTTGCAGAAAATAACATGCAGTATGATATACACATGTACAAGTCTTTATTATAAAATATTACTATATATATCTAAATATATATGTGGAATGGAAGTAGAAAGATAAATGACAACTACAAAAGTCAAGCAGAATAGTAATTATGTCTGATTGGAAGAAAGAAAGATATAATTGGAAAGAAGAAGACAAGGAGCTTCAAATATATTCATAAAATTTTATGTCTAGGTTGATTTTTAGGTGAATATATACCTATGCACATACACACATGTCTACATTATATGTTTATATATTTAATGTTATTTAGCTGAAAAAAATCAATAAAATTAGAAATTAAAGTAAAACCAAAACATAGTTAAAAATTTTAAAAATAGGTGAAGAGCATCAAGAGTATAAACTTAAGGTTATAAAATAAATAAGTCATAAAAGTGACTATGGCTAATAATACTATATTACCTATTTGAAAGTTGTTAGGAGAGTAGATCTTAGAATTCTTATCACAAGAAAAGAAATTTGTAATTATGTCAGGCGATAGATGTTTAGAGTTATTCTGGTGATCATTTCATAATATATACAAATATCATTGTATTATGTTGTGCATCTGAAACCATTGTAGTGTTATATGTCAATTACAACACAAGTAAAAAACTAACTAACTAAATAAATAAATAAAGGCAGAAAAAGAGAAGTCTAGAGTTAGGCAGCCTATGCAGCATCCTTATTATGATATATAGTCATTTTGTGACCTTGAACAATTCACTTAACCCACTCTGGGCATCAGATTTCTTATTTTTAAGTTGAGATAATAGTATGAAATGTTTATTCATTTTGCAGTGAGGATTGGTGAAGTCAGTATGTGTAAGATGCTGAATCAATACCCAGCATATAGTGATATAAACCATTTTTTTTAAAAATGGACAAAAAAAGCAAAGGGGAGGTTGGAAATCTGCTAATGAGTGTGGTTTATGCACCTGAGGAAAAGAGAGATCAATGTAAGAGATACCAAAACCTTAAAAATTAATCTTCCTACACCCAACATATATTCAGGCATTAAGCTGAAAACAAAATATAAAATGAATAATATAGAGAATTTATTTTCAACAAATATATCTTTTTATAGGGTTTCTCAGTCTGGGATTCAAGGATGCCACCATTGGGATTCAAGGATCTTTGACCTCATACAGTTGAATAAAAAAAAAAAAAAAAAAATCTGAACCTGGAAGTTTCCCCCCAAGCTTAAT
This sequence comes from Spilogale gracilis, assembly GCA_004023965.1. Taxonomy (NCBI): domain Eukaryota; kingdom Metazoa; phylum Chordata; class Mammalia; order Carnivora; family Mephitidae; genus Spilogale; species Spilogale gracilis. The sequence goes on from PITA01015923.1 coordinate 42,181, forward strand.
ACACTTGTAATTAATTTTCATATAAGTAAAGCATTGTGTTAGAGTATGGTAGGTGTTATAATAAAAATAATGTAGAGCAATGATAAAGAGAGGGCTGACTATCTTGCTTCTGTGAGTCTTAAGAGGAGTCCACAGTGGGAATCATACTGGCATTAAAATCTGTAGTAGATCCCCCATGCAATGCTATTTGCAAACAAACAAACAAACAAAATTCAAGCTGAGGAAGGACAATGTGTAAGACATTTCACCTGGGGAAATTTAGCTGGTTTGCTAGGGTTAGATTATAATACACAGGGAGGGGTATTCGAGAAAGGAGTCTAGACTATAGATGGGTTTTGGATATCCTGTGGACTAGTTCCTGTTTGATCTCTTGCAGATCTTTAGATCTCTTTGCATTCTAAGAAAGTAAAGTAATTGGCCTATGATCCATTCTTGAGGATAGAGAGATATCCCTGGGATAAAGAACAAAAGTCAGTGACCTGGTCTATTTTTCTAGTCATTTGCCTTCAGGTAAATAGACGAAAGATGTTTACAAGAAGGAAAAGATCTTAGCTGTTGAATGTCCTTAGATAAAGGGTCATTTACAGTAAATGAACCTATAATCTATGAGGCATGCCTTCCTGATGAGTGTCAAGGGAACTACCTGCCTCTCTAGAGTGTAAGATGAGATGTTTTGTAATTTAAATGTTTTCTTCTCTTTGTGAGATAACTCCTGGAACCTCACTTAAAGACCATGTATTATTTAGTGCAGAGATGCATGCCTTATAGATACCCTTGATATCGCAGAGTTCTCCCTTACTTAGTCAAAGTCTCTTGGTGTCCTGTATCCTGAAAATAAGGAGCAAATCTTAAAACTAGGTAAGATCCTTGATAAGTATGCATCTAATTTGACAGCCTAATCCCTTGTACCACTCACACTGATTCTAAGCACCCACCCCTGCAAGAATAGCACCCCCACCTTGGGTAGGGCAAACACTGAGGTATACTTCCTGCTCCAGATCTCCTTGCAGTTGAATGGGGAGTTTTGTTTGAAATTGCACCCTCACTTGACTTCATCCCTTTCTCTCTTCTGCTTCTCCCACTCCCTCATCAGTTTCTTTGGGTAACACTTCGTTAAGAAATTCCTTGCATTTGAATCTTTGTCTCAGGATCTGTTTTTCAAAAATCTGAACTTCTATAGGTTATATGTAATGAGGTATTACACATAACTGTAATACATACAAAAACGGAAACCACTGAAGGGTTTGGAATAGAAAAATCATTCCCAAAATAGAGAAAAAGTTGATAGAAGTGAGCTGTGATATTTGTCATAAGAAGATATTACTGAAGAAGGTATCACTGCTTTCCATTTTATTACTGACTTCTGCCCCCCTTTTTTTTGTCAGTTCTTCACTTTACTCATTGCAATGTTCCTAAAGCTCAATGATATAAATACTGAATTTGAAGGACAGTTCCGTTTTTATAAGGAGCAGTACTTTAAAACTGTTGAAACCAAAAAAAAAATGCAGTATGTTGCAATCAGTAAACATTTTCGGGATAACATTCTACAAATGCCAACATATAAAATTTTTAAATCCTGTGAAGCACCAATTGAAAAAGCAATTTTGCTGGGGAACTGTGAAGAATATAGAACCAATGAAGTGCAATAAGGATTGTTAGAACATTGATTCATTGCTCCAAATACTTGAGAGACTGCTCAGGCTTAATTGAGTCAGAACAACTTCTCAATTTGACCTGACCCAGTATCTTTTCCATTGTTCCTGATTAGCTGACAGCAGTGAATGTGAAGAAGAAAAGAAATAGAAAGGATAGAAACAACAAAAATATCTGGCATTTATTTATAATCAGTGAAACAGGAATTAAAAAATTATTTCAATCCAAATTATAAAGACTGATGAACTCTTTCCTACTCTCTCCTATATAATAGATCTATAAAAACATTTTACATCTTAGATAATAAATACTTGGCAAGTATACTCTAGGAAAAAGAAAATAAATTGTTATGTATTAGTTGTTCAATGCCATAAGTTAAAGCAATTAACTCTTACGTATCTATGATAAGAACAAAAGGAACTTTAGTTAAATATTAACAGAAGACGTTGAGTAAGAAAGCATATGAAAACCAGATACCCATCTAGAATAATAAAGGTAGAATTATGGGAAAAATTACTGCAATAAAAAGGGACTTGCTATTTATGCAAAGGCAGTATAGCTTGTTAAAGAGCAAGAAACATAAGTTCATTCTGCCTGGGTTCAATTCCTAGCTCTGTAATTATTAGCAATATGATTTGGGGCAAGGCAGCTGAGCTATATGTCATTTTTTCATTCTCTAAATTGGAGGTAATAGTCCCTACTTCACAAGCTTGTTGAGGATAATATATATATAGTATTTAGAATACAAGGGTTATATTTCAGGCACTTAAAATGTGGATATTATAGAGTAAGCAACATATAAATGTTATACTTTGTTATTATTAAGATTATTAATTAATGTTCATGCCTAAATAATAACTGAGGAATAAAACAAGGTACAAAACAGTATTTGTAAATGTTAAATTAAAAAATAAATTAAATAACACATGGGCAAAATATGCTAATACTTAGGAAACTAAAAATGACAGACCTTTAATTTGACTTCTTATTAAGCAAAAATGATTGTACTTGTAAGCATCTGACTTTCTTCATTGGATTTGTTCTTTTTTTTCTTTTAAAGGTTTTATTTATTTGACAGAGAGAAACACAGCCAGAGAGGGAACACAAGCAGGGGGAGTGAGAGGGAGAAGCAGGCTTCCTGCAGAGCAGGGAGCAGAGAGCCTGATGTGGGACTCGATCCCAGGTCTCCAGGATTATGACCTGAGCCGAAGGCAGTCACTTAACCAACTGAGCCACCCAGGAGTCCCTGGATTTGTTCTTTTGTGAGGTCCAGTTTTGGAATCCAAGCCGCCATCCTGTTTACTCATAAAAACAGCTCCAGGTGCTATGGATAAATGGCTCCTAGAAAACAAAGGTGAGCTAGGTTGGGGGAGATGCCCAACCAGTTAAACCCCTTAATCTCCGAACCAGTGAGGGTCCCTGGGAGGTATTTAGATGCAAACTAAGAATAGGCAGCTGACTTATGAACTGTGTGACTCATGCTTGCTGTTTGAAATGCATATAAGCCCCTAGACTTTTGCGTTCTGGGTCCTTGCTAAAACCCGCTGCACCAGGCAGATGCTTCGACCCCAGCTAGCTGGAAATAAACCTTGCTGTGTGACTTGCATTATCCTGAGCGTCCTCGGTTTCACTTTGGGGAGGCGGTCGACACCGGACTTTATCACTTTCTTTCACCACTGGCATTTTTAAATGCTTATGTAGGAATATTGTTTCAAAATATTTTTATGGGATAATATGCCCACTTAAGCAAATGAATTTATTAATGTGTATGAGAAATATAAAAATTACAGCACTTAATGTCAATTAATACATCAATTAAACTACTAATTATTAAACTTTGAGTATGTTTCTAGCACTATAGTGCTCAGAGGTAATACAGAAATGCTTATGACAACTTCCCCTTCCTGCTGTGATATAAGCTTACCATATTTTATTATTTATTATTTTTATTATTATTATTTTTAAGATTTTTATTTATTTATTTGACAGAGAGAAACACAGCTAGAGAGGGAACACAAGCAGGAGGAGTGAGAAAGGGAGAAGCAGGCTTCCCGCCCAGTAGGGAGCCCAATGCGGGGCTTGATTCCAGGTCTCTGGGATCATGACCTGAGCCAAAGGCAGTGACCTAACCAACTGAGCCACCCAGGCACCCCTAGGTTTACCATATTTTAGAGAAGAGAGGTAGTTCTTAGTTCTTACATATTTAGGATTAGATTACCGTTTTGTCCAGGGAAACAAAGATTATCTCTTCACCTTACCAGTAGAACCAAGCATGGCTTTCCAGAACTGAAAATTATTATACTGAATTTGAATTAGGGACTTTATACTGATTATCTGTCTATTAAAAAATTAAACTATGGAATATTTAAGAGCCTTATATGCAATACTCATCATGTATGCTTTAGGTATCTTTATTTAGAAGCACCAAGACATTTTTGAACCAAATATAAAATATTTGACAGCAAATTGGCCTTGTTTTAGTGCCAGAATTCATTCTACAGTACTTATGGAAATGAGAAATTAACTACTCTATTGGTATACTAAGTGTAAACTTGTGAAAGGCATCCAATTCCTCTGACTTTCCACACCGGTGAAATAGGGATCATTAAATAAACTCAACTGCTAAGATTTTACCACAAGTCACAATGCCTGGAACATACTGAGCATGCAATATGCAGTGACTAGTATCTTTGTATCATTATATTCTTATTATTGTTAGGAGCACATTAAATTTAAATTAATGCTGATAACCATCCAAAAAATGAACTTTTTTCCTTTATCATTCTATTCTCTAAAATTAATGACAGCCCAGCATAAATCAATGTCTTTCAGAATAGCTTCATATTACAGAAATGACCCATAGAGTGAAAATGTTGTGGGTAGGCCAGAAACCTCAAAAATGTCATCTTTTTTGCTTTTGGGTATGCTCATGAATTACTTGGAGAATCTTGGGACTCTTATTTACAATCAACTAAAATGAGTAAGTGTGTGTGTGTGTGTGTGTGTGTGTGTGTGTGTGTGTATAAAATATTTGTGCTCTTTACATAAAGTTCCAAGGAGCCAAGTTTAAGAAATGTAAATACATATGTATATATATGTATGTATGTAAATATATCTGCATACATGTATGGATATATCTTCAATATATACTACCCCAACCTAAAGCATTCCATATCATGTCATAATTGTTGATCTGCACTCTCTTCATCCTGTTTTACTTCAGTACTATATTTATCTTTGTATGGTTTCCTTAGTGATAGGAAACATACAATCAGTTTTGCACTTTTTGAAATGGAATGCTTTTTGATAAATCTCTCAAAAGCTGTGGAACATAAATATTTCTTCTCTGAACTCACAAATTTTTACTAAATGCTTTTCTTCTGTTAGGAAGTGACAAAACATATCATTGGTACTTTATTATTTTAAAATTAAACATTATACAGTAATTAAAACATTGCCATTATATCCTTTTAATGCAATGCATATTAAATGAGGAAATCATGAAAAGAAAATGATAAAGTATCTATCAACGTTGATACTGGCCTTTGAGCAAGGCTGTCCTAGTATGGCTCTCTAGTGCCCACAGGAAAGATTTATGAGCAATCAAAAAGACATCTTGATGGGGAGCCTGAGTGGCTCAGTCTGTTAAGTGTCTGACTCTTGATTTTAGCTCAGGTCATGATCTTAGGGTCCTGAGATTAAGTCCTGTGTCAGGCTCCATGCTCAGTGTAGGGGCTGCTTGTTCCTCTCTCTCCCCTCATGTATTCTTGTGTTCTCTCGCATGCACAAATAAATAAATAAGTAAAATCTTAAAAAAAAAAAAAAAAAGTCTGAGTCTGTGACTCAGACACACTGGATGTGTGAATTGGTATAGCAAACAGAGATAACTGAAATTGGCACAGCAAGGTGTGATTCTTAAACTCAGAATTTTACTTTCTTGGTTTCAGCTCTCTTTGTGATATTTAATGTTCACCAGCCTCTTGTCTCTACCTAAAGCACCTTACTTAGCTTTCAGTTCCAAGTGAAGAAAAATTTTGATTTAGACTTTTAATTGAGCAGCAACTTTCTTCCTCACTATCCTGGTATTTCATGATGAAGACAGGTGTCCAGAGCTATATCATAAATTGTCTAATTAGAAATTTTAGTATTATCATAGTATTCCCCTTTTGTATGTTATATAGGGCAGTATGAGCTAATTTCTTCTATATTTAGGTTTCAGTGAATCTAAAAGAATTCTATTTTCAAAATGTACACTTTATCAATAAGGAAAGTTGTATTTGTGATATGTGAAGTGAGACGGGAGTCTTCATGCATTTTTTTTAAATGTCTTCTGACCCACAAGATATATGAGGATGTTCAGTCAAGGAAAATAAAAAAAGACAAAAGCTAAACCGAACACTAATATAAGCACACACACATACACGTATATACACACTCACATTTTTTAAAAAATAAGAAAATATTCAGGCCCA
>PITA01015924.1:0-25238 GCA_004023965.1 Spilogale gracilis
TCATTGATACTCAAAGTTGTAAAAATAGAGATTTGTTCCTTTGGCCTAAGATTTGGGATCCTTGTTGGTGAGGATGTCGAGAAAAAGGAACCCTCTTACATTGTTGGTGGGGATGCAAACTGGTAGAAAACAGTACAGACTTTGCTCAAAAAGTTAAAAATAAAACTTCCTTATGATCCAGCAATCACACCACTGGGTATTTGTGCAAAGGATAAAAAAACACTAATTCAAAGGGATACATACATCCGTATATTTATTACAGCATTTTTTACAATAGCCAAGATAAGGAAGAAGCCCAAGTATCCACCAATTGATAAGTGGATGAAGAAAGTATGGCATATATTCACAATGGACTATTATTCAGCCATAAAAAAGAATGAAATCTTGTTATTCGCAAGACAAAGATGGAGGTAGAGAGTATTGTGCTAAGGAAAATAAGTCAGTCAGATAAAGACAAATACCATATGATTTCACTCATATGCGGAATTTAATAAACACAAAAGTGAACAAAGGGAGAGATGAGAGATAACTGAAATTTAAAAATTAATAAAAAACAAAACCTTGAGTCCTTATTAAAAGATAATCTTTTAGACTAGACAAAGCATTGTCCTTTCTTAACCTTACCTTAACCAACATACCACTTTATAGCATGTATACTATTCATTTTCTATTATACTTATTTATATATTTATCTTATGCCCCTACTAGATTGTGACCTTCTTGAAGCTAAAGGTTAATTTTTCATCTTTCTATGTCCTCATTGTCCCAGATATTATTTTTTTAAAGATTTTATTCATTTATTTGACAGAGAGAGAGATCACAAATAGGCAGAGAGGTAGGCACAGAAAGAGGGGGAAGCAGGCTCCCTGCTGAGCAGAGAGTCCAATGGGGGGCTCGATCCCAGGACTCTGAGATCATCACCTGAGCGGAAGGCAGAGGTTTAACCCTCTGAGCCACCCAGGCACCCCTCCCCTTGTCCCAGATAAATCTTTTCATGGGGATTAAATGTTGGTGTTAAGAAATGACATGTATAAACCCACTGTAAGGTCAGATTACCTTGCCACTTAATGGGCCAGAAATCAGAATTCCACAAAGCAGGAGAAATCACAATTTATTGAGCATATCTGCTCTTGAGCCGGTGTCCCATAGCTGCTGGTGTTACCTGGCCTCACGAGGGCTTACAGAGTAATCATGTGGAATGGACACAGCTTCTTTGCTAAGGCTTCCATTGTTCAAAGTTGGACATTCCTTAGGCCAGACAAGTGGGAGGTGAGGCAGAGCTTCATGGGAGGAAAGTTGTGTGGATACCCATGGAGCCCATTCATGTCTGTCCCCAGCTCTGCAACCTCTCAGAAAGTCCATTTGCCTGCACCAGCACACTTTCTCAATTGTCATTCCATAGTTGTCATTCCATAAAAAATTGTTGATTCACACACAGGAAGGAGTGAGAAAGGGCAAGGGAAATTAGTCTATGGATTCATTGTTCTTATTCATACAAAGAAGACAGCAGATGAATCTCAGCGAGGTCAAGCAACACGCTTAGGATTGCACAGCTAGTGAATGAAATGAAAGAACTAGTTTTGTTTGTTTGTTTGTTTGTTTTTTAACCCTATGTGATCTAGCTGCAACACCTGGGAATTTTCCAACACATTATGCTTTTTTTATCAGTCTTGGGTCTAATGGAAAAATCTATTTGGTGGTTTTCATATTAAAAAAAGAGAGATTGTTAGCATATTCTCCTTTTGACTTTCCATTTATACTCAGTCTGACTTTTTCTTTCATCTGGGCCTTTTGTTTTCCTTTTTCCCTCCTCCTGCTCACTCTTCTCTTCCTTTTTCCTCATTCTTTATTTCTTTTCCACTCTCACTTTTCCAATTCCATTAATGAAAGTAGATAATAACTTGTGAATTCAAGTGGAACTTCATTTCTGAAACTGCACACTCATGCTGGAACCCATTAAGCTCGATAGCGAGAAATGAGAGAAATCATAATTATCAGGCCACTAAAATACATGAAACATAAAATTTGTCAGGGAAAGTAATTGAAATTATTGGAGCAGTTGGGCCTGGTGCTGAGCAGACCCTCAGTGATAATGGAAAGGTTACCGGTGATGTTTAGCAATGCTGATGAGGTCTAAGGTGACTCCACACTACCACAGTCAGCAAATTTATGCTCAGTTGATATTATTTTGCTAATCCATCTCTGGAAATTTGGAGAACAATGGGGTTTGGGGAGCCCATTCAGCTGTCCAATGGGACAGGTAGAGGACTTGTTCTTTTCTTCACCTCGTTAGTGGGCTTTTCCTTTCCTTTTCTCATTCTGTTGTCTTTTCTCTCCCTGAACTTCATCTTCTTTCACTTCTTCCTATTATTCTTATTTTAGCTTTTTTTCTCTGTCCTTTCCCATCTCAGTGCTACTCTTTTCTTTAATCCCATCCAAAATCACTTGACAGTTTTCCTGATGGGTGCCTCTCACCCATGGCAACTCTGTAACCTAGGATCAGAATTTTTCATCCCTTGACCCATGCTGCCTGCCACTGAGATTAAACCACAGTCCTAGTCTGTGCCTACAGATGCTCCTGCTGCCATCACTGCCTGTGTTCTGCTGATGTTATCTGAGCCACATATGAATATGCAGGAAAGAAAGAGAATGATTCTCCTATTGCCAGCCTTAAAATTCTGAATGTGTCTCTGCTCAGCAACGTAAGAATTTTAAGTAGTCAAGGCTACTTATATACCATGATTATGGCATAAAGGCTGAGACACAGAAAATACCTTCCAGGAGGTAGTTCATTTGAGGTAAACCAACATATTCAGACCACGAGAGTGAGAAATTTTTGACATAGATACTTGAATCATACTGGGAAATCTTTAAGAGTCATCATAGCTGATAATACTTAGAGGCTGAATGAGTATGCACATATATAAATATGTATGACATTAATTGATTTAGAAGATTAAATAATTAATCTTATTAAAATTGTATTTTTTTAAGGTACCTTTGCACCCAACATGGGACTCGAACTCACACCCCCAAGATCACGAGTCACAAACCCCACCAACTGAGCCAGCCAGGCATGACAATTTATATTTAAAGCACATTGTAACACTTTCCAAAATATTGTTTGATCCCCACCTATTGAAACTACAGAAGCCATTATTACCCCAATCCTATAGCTGAAAAAACTAAGACCCTCTGAAAGATTAAATGATATACACACTGTCACTTGATTAGTGAGTGGTGGATATTGTCTCCTATCCTTTTCGTCTATGGGCTTTCCACAGTACCTTATATCCGTTCTGTTAGAAAACTTTTTGATTTGGGCTCGGATAGCATCTTGGTTATTTGAAAGAGTTCAGTGACTTCATTTAGACAACTCCTACATTGTAGTCTCTGTATCTCAGTATGTGGCTGACCAAAGCATAACTACACTGCTATGAATGCTGAGAGCTCACCAGTTTCTCATCTTTCTCAGAGGTTTGCATTCCAGTTCCAAAATCTCCCACCAAGAGGTAGCTCAGTCTCTGATTCAACAGTTTTACAAAGGAATGACTTCAGAGCTTGCCCATTCCGTTGTTGGAGAGCTCTTTTTTTTTTTTCTTTTCTATAGAGACAAAAGTCATTACCAATTCAATGGGATTCCAAACTTTAGAACACTCCAAACAAATTGCAGACATGGTTACCGAGTTTATAATATATGCCAGTTTTGGGGCTCAGATGGTGGAAATAACCTCTTCTTCTATAGTTGCAGCCTAGTCAGATTCTCTGTATCGGTAGTTGAGAGTATAGTCTCTGGTGTCAGCTGATCCAGTTTGAAACCTAAATCCACTCGGTATTGTTCAGGGTTATTCAGTTTACCTGATTTCTATGTGCCCCAGATTTTCCATGTGCAAAATGAATATGGTAATAATACCGCCAGATTGGGTCTTGGCCAGGTATAAATGGCTTGATAAATATGAAAAACTTAAAAGATAAGTGTGGTACTTATTAAGTAATAAATAAAGATTAGCTAGTATTATGGTAATGACAGTAGATCTCTAGACCCCTCCCATGGGTCATCTCCATGTCCTCTTCTGTAGGTTAAAACCCTAGATGCGGGAGGTGGGTCATTCATGTATTTACTTATCCAAAATTGACTAGGTGACCTCCAGGCTTGTGGCAAGTTCTAGAGATGAGCCAGGAAACAAGCCGAGATCTACAGCAGATCCCTCTCTGTCTGTTTGGGATCGGAGATCTTCACAGAGAGACAAGCACTGTGATTTTGCTATGTACAAAATGAGAACACAGTGCAAGACACACACACATCTTTTACCAGCTGAGCTGGTGATGGGCCATTAAGGGAAAACTGAGAATTTCCCTGGAGGAAGCCCTGAATCGAGGCTTGGAAGAAAAGTTAGAGGTAGCTGGGGAAAAAGGAGAGGGAAAGGAGAATGGCATTTTAAATAGAACATGTGCATGAAACAAGAGGCATTTGGGTGGACACTGGGAGTAGTATAGTACTGGTGCAGTGTGAGCTGCCTTGTGAGAGGGGGGAGGCTGGGGAGAGAGCCAGACTCTTACAGGCTCCGTGGAAAAAATAAAATAAAAAAAAATAAAAAAGAAGGTTGACTTTTACCTTGATCTCTTCTTGGCAGCCTCATTACACTGGAATAAATTAAATTCTAAAGACTTCTTTTACATGTGCTGCTATTAAAGAGAGTTTGTTTGAACAATAAACAGAAAGCAGGGCTTTCAAGGCCCAGCATACAGGCTCAATCAGTAAGGATGCTGGGAGGAAACCAGGGCCAACAGGAGGGCACAGACCACCTGAGGGGAAAATTGGGGCATTGTTTCAGATTCATATTCTCTTGTATAGCAGATTCTTATCTAGGGAGTTCTGGAAAATGATCATATAAAAAGTCTTAAAAATTTTCTAATGATAACAATAAGACAGACATTCTGAAAAGTCAGGTAATCATGCCTTAAAGATTCTTAGAAAGAAATGGTCAGTTATGAAGAAGGAGTCTACTAAGATTCTTTGACCGCTGAATTCCTGATGATTGTTAGAAAACTCTGAGGATGAAGATTTCCTGGGCGTCCCATAAGGACAATTTGTGATCACTTTTCTGGCATTTTGTCTAATGTTACATCTGTCCATCACTGTACTCAAAAAAGAATTTTTACTATTCCATTGAAAAAAGAAAATTAGTGCATATATAACATTAATGACAAAAAAACAATTAATTGGGTCCAAAAAATGAAGTTTTACTTTATCATGGGTCATAGAAAAAAAAAATAGACTGGAAAATATATATCTTTTAGATTCTATGCAGTGTGTATCTATAAACACCATATACCACAGCGGGGGCTGGGGGGGCGGAACACATTAATTCTAAGTTCCAGGCATTGAATTGTCATCCATTGTTCCCAGATTGCCAAATTAATGTATTATTTTAAACCTTAAATCATCTCATGAAAGTACCTGCTAAGCTACTGTTTAATAGGGGTTTCTCATGTTTATTTTATTGTTCCTATAGTAAATTTGATTTTGTCAGTGCAGTGTGGACATTTGACCTAAATTACCTCAGCTGTAATGGTACCACACTCAGTACTGCCAGAGGATTTACTACAAAGTATTTCTATTTATGCACATATAAAGACACATTCGTATAAATAACTTCTAGTGCAGAGTACCAAGTGGTAGAAGTACCTTACTCTAGAAACATCATTAAGAAATGGCGCTTGTTTTTGCTCTAAGTAATAAAAGAAGAAAACTTATGGTTTTATACAGTGGTATAAAAAAAAGAACCTACAGCTAAGGAAAGTTTGACTTTATTTCCTTGTCCCAGTTTATGACACAAGGAAGGTACTGATCTTTAGTGGAAAGCTGGAAAGTATCTTTGGAACATTTATTATAACCCTTTATTCAGTTGATAAGGGATCCATGTGCCAGTGAGGATTGCTCCTTTGACAATTTTTACAGTTAATTAATACAAAGTTAGGATTCGAACTCAGCTCTTCAAACCTCTGATTCATGCACTTTCCACTTGAAGATTGCCTTTTGTGGACTTTGTTGCTCCTTTGTTATTGTCTTCCTTTGAGACGTTTTATAAGAGTTAACATCTTCAAGTATGCCACTGTGTGTTCCAACTAGCAGAATAAGACTCCTGGTAAAAACCTAGCCTTGTGCATTAATTTAAAGTTGCTTTATTTTTATTTTTTTTTCAGATTTTATTTATTTATTTCACATTGAGATCACAAGTAGGCAGAGAGGTCAGCAGAGAGAGAGGAGGAAGCAGAGAACCCGATGTGGGCCTCGATCCTAGGACCCTGAGATCATGACCTGAGCTGAAGGCAGAGGCTTTAACCCACTGAGCCACCCAGGCTCCCTAGCGCTGCTTTATAAAAGATTTCATTTCATTTAAAAGCATGCCACAAATAATATGAATAAAAATATGTTCTGAGTTTAATAATGCAAAATTTCTGTCTTGTTAGTGCTCCCACACTGAGAACACCATATAAATGTGGAAAACAGGCACTTTCAACAGAATTTCTAAAATCTGATGATGCTCAGTAACTATGTCAATTAGGAAGAAAACGTATCTAGGAGTCATTCCTTTGAGCACTAGAAGCTCTTTTATGTTTGGATGCTACTGGCAAAAATATTCCTGGACACAGCAGCTCTAAAGCTTTTGAGCAACGATGACATTTCATAGGAAGAAAGCTTAGAGCTGGCAGCACCCAGAGAACTAATTGCTAAGATAGCTGTATTTGCGTAGACGCTGCGATAATTCCTAGAGACACTATTCAGAAAAAGAGAATCAACAGTTATGTTCTGTACGCACTGTGTCCTCCAGAACAGGGATGGAAAAAGAGGGGTTCTCCTGGCTTTTGGGGTTTTCTGAAAGGCACAGCTGTGGGTTCATCACAGGACCTCATGTGGGCAGTCTGTCATGGGGGGGGAGGAGACTGCTCACATTTTATGATTCCCCACAAGTATCATTCTTTCCCCAGTGGTCTTCCCCATTTGGGTTAAGGGAGCTTAGCTTTCTTGCTTTTTGATTTTCCTTTTTCAGTAAAGTCTACTGAAGTATAACTGGTATAAAACAAACTGCACTTATTTAAAGTTTATAACTTGATAAGTGTTGACATGTTTACACACGGGTGAAACCATAGCACAATCAAATTAATGAACACAGGTATCACCCCCCCCTCCAATATTTCTTTGTGCTTCTTTATAATCGACCCCATCCCCACCTTCTCTGTTTTCTCCTATCTCTGGGCAAACACTCATCTGCTTTCTTTTCCTATAGATAAGTCTGAATTTTGTAGAATTTTATATAAATAAAATTTATGTATGTACTCTCTTGGTCTGGCTTTTTTCACTCAGTAGAATTGCACGTTTTCAAGAATCCATTCTTTTCATTGCTGAGTTCTGTTCTACCTTATGGGTTTATACGATGTATTGCTGATCCATTCATCTAATGATAGACATTTGAGTTGTTTCTAGTTTGGGACTATTACAAAGAAAGCTGATATGTCTATTAGTGTGCAAGTGTTTATAGGGGCTAATGCTTTTTTTTTCTCTCTCTTAGGTAAATACCTAGGAGAAAAATAAATGGATCATATAGTAGGTTTATGTTAACTTTAGACTTCTTTACCATGGAGGAAAGGGGAAGTATTGCTGGTTCAGTTGAAATAACACCTTTCAGCAAGTTTTAAGAGGAAATGATTTGACTCAGATTTGGAGCATTCTGAGCTATTTGTTCCTAGCTTCAGGTTTTATTTAATTGTAACTCCCATAAAATTGGGAAGAAAAATCATCAGGTCCCTTACAATCTGGGAAGTACACATATGAGCAAAGAATTAAAAATACAATTTCAGAAGGGCCCTGGGCACCCTGAGGCTGGTCCATCAACTCCCCAATCCTCGAGAGACCTCTTTTTCTGTGCAAATCGTGCAGCATGAAGGAGAGACTCTAACTCATCCTCACCCAGGAAATGTGGAGCTTCCAAAATGAGTGACTTATAACTGAATAGTTTTTCCAAAGTATAGTAACAGTCATCGGTTTTAAGACTATATATTTGTGTTAGGCTAATTCACGTATTTTCACATACTTTTTCTCACATACTTCATGTTCTAATGTGAAATAATTATATTTTTCACATGCTAATTCACATAAGATCTTTTATATACTTTTTCTCATTTTAGTCATAGTATCTCTGTCAGGCAGTCAGAAAAAATTTGATTTCCCCATTTTACAGTAGCAGAAAGTGGAGCTCAACAAAGCTTAGGAAGATAGCATGGTTAGCAGACAGAATTCCAAAACTGGGGTCAGGCGCACAGGATTGTAGTCATGTCGTCATAATTCAAGTACTAGAGGACCTTGAAAAAAATCATTTTTTAAATCCTCTTAGGATTCATTTTCCATCTTGGTAAGGTAAAAAACTTTATGTGGGATTAGGCTTGTCAAATTATATTAAAAATATAGTCTTTCCAAGTGCCTTAAAATACATATATTTTATATATTATATGTATGTATAATATGTATTATATGCATTTTTATATATATATACACTGTTATATGTATTATATATAATACATATTATATATATGGTTGGGGAAAATGAAGTATTTAACTCCCTCCTGGAGAATCATATGTAAGTATCATATTAAAAGTTCTGAGAATTCTTCTGGTAAAGAGCCCTGTTTAACTTTGGGTCACCTAACATTTCCTACAGTTGTTTGCTTCAGAATTCTTCTGCATATTAATCTCATAGTAATTAACACATCATGAAATTCTTATATTAAAAAAATATGAGAAACCTTGAAATAATGATCTCTTAAATTCCTAACAGCTCCAACACTCTCTCTGCTTTGAACGTCGTTACTGTTGCACATGCACAAAGAAAGCCTGGAGGAAGGGAAATGAGAAGCTGGGTTTCTTAACTCCTTGTCCATTGCTTTTCCATGCTACCAAGACTATTTCAATCTTTTCTTGTGCTGCTTTATGATGACAAGTCGAAAGCTCCCACCACAGGCTGCGGGGCAAGAATTTCTAGGGCCACAAAGTCACCTGGCCTAATTCTGACCAGGAAAGAATTTCCCAGAATGTTGTTTCTTCTTCTAGAGACATTTCCTTCACAGACAGTGCTTACATGACTGAAGGTTCTACATAAAGCACTGCGTATCAGCAAAGGTTGTTAGAGGAATTCGCTTTACACTTCCCGGTGAGCTGTATGTAAACTAAAAACTTTATTTGGAAATAGCAGAGCCTGTTCCACTCAGACAAAATAAAGCATGGAACTACAGAATTGCCAGCCAATTTCTTTTTTCAGTCTTTGTTTCCGGCCAAGACTACTCTGTTCCCCAAATCAGCAGGTAGAGACAGTTTCTGTGAAGTCTGTCTGAGACTCCCTCATTTAGAAATTTTCATGGCACCAGAAAACAGTGTCTAGAGAATCTCAAAGAACAAATGAGAGGAAACGATCCCCTTATTTCTCACCCCCTGTCCTGTCACTAAGACAGCAGGGTCCTTGTCTCACACAGAGGTAGTCACACAACTCTATTTTCAAGGAAAAGCAAAGTCAGTAATTTTCTCACTAGTGCTTCCAGTTTTACATTTAATTTCTCCAGGACAATGAAAATAATGACATTCTGAACAATATAAAGACTGAGCTTTTTTTCTAAATATCTGTACTACATGACTAAACAATAAAACTCATTCAGCATCGATATTTCAAGAAATGTGCTGGCAAGTGCATTAAATACATTTAAGCATGTATATATGTTAGAAATTTTAAAGGAGAAAAACAGGTGAAAGATGCACACGTACGAAATATGCAACTTGGATCGGTTTAAAAAACAAGTTTAAATCCAGCCATTAAGATGTTCAAACTTAATGTCTACTAACCTTTGAAAAGCACTCTCAAAGACAGCTCTGCTGTCAAATGTAAATCCCTTTCTTCATTCTCAAACAAGGTTACTAGGATCCACACATGGATTGATACTCAGTCCAGGTGAGATTCAGAACTGGATTTTTAAGAACTCCACTGACAGTCTCACGTTCTTATTATCGGCTTCTCTTTTCTGAAAATGTAGGGCATATGTCCATTTATTTTCCCAATGAACTCTGTAAGATTTTTAATAATAAATGGCTTGAAATAATGGGTATCATTTGGAATCCCTTATCAAAGGAAGCAGAATTCTTTCACTGGATCATTCTTATTTTGTTCATAATAATGGAAAGCAGGTAGAGTGTGAGGGTCAGGTTGAAGGGAGGCTAATCTATTATCTTTGTGATATTCTAGGCTATTTTCAACTACTAAACTTGCAGTATGTATTTTATTTAATGTAAAATAAATAGTAACACCTCTCCTTCCCCCATTCACTATTTTTCCGCGTTAAAAAGCTCTCGTTTCTAGTTGCCTTGGTGATGGTGCCTCTCTGATATTTGTTTAAGTGAAACACTTTCATCTCACTGACTTGAAGACAGGTACTAGAAGGACCAGAAAAAATTAATTGACAGTCTCACCTGCTGGCTGGAATAGAGGACCCTGTTCTATGACCAAAGGGACAACATCTTTGATCAGAGAAAATATCCTCCTAAGACTAATGAAGGGACAACTTAGGTCACTGTGGGGTCTATTTTATTTGCTCTTTCAGTTGTCTCTTAATGCTTTTTTATTTGTTTGTTTGTTTGTTTTTTGGAAAGAGTAAGACCTCATGTTAGGAGTAAAATAGTCACTGCTTAAGACTGAAGTCATTTGTAGACAAATTGGCTGTTGGGATTTAAGGGGATCTTTGGAGATGAGGAAAGATAGGAGACCTTTAAGAGAAAGTGGGTTTTTTTTTTGTTCATAAGAAGTGAATCAGAGAACCATTTATAATCAAGAAGGCAGTCCCTAAAATGGCACCTAGGTTTGTAAGTGTGGTCATTCCACTGAAATGAGTTTATGTTTGTGGCTGCAGTAAGTATCAGGAAGTCATTCAGAAATATTGACACATTTCCAGTTGCCACACAGCTTAAGGGTTGTCTCTTGTACGCAGCTCAAGTCTGTGGACTCTAGCATGTAAAAATCCATGAGAATCACTTTCAATGAATGTCAGCTCACGAAGGTGCTCTCTCTCATTATAGGCGCATCTGACCATGAAACTGAGGCTTTAGGAGATAGATTATGCTTGCATCTGTACTTTATTTCTCAGCTCTGCTATTGCTAATATCCTTTGCAAAACAGCACAGAGGTTAAAGAATAGCCTTTGGAGTAAAACAAACTGTAGCCCTAAACTCCACCCCTTACTTTGAATGTGAACTTGGGCAAATGAGTGAACGATGTTGACCTGAGTGAGAAAACTGATGGTCTTAACATGGAACCCGGGGCTTGCCTGGCATTACAATCAGTGTCTCTTTTGCAAAATGTCCTTTCAGTTTTAATAACAGTGGGGGATATGATCTTTGGTTTTGCTTGATTCAAAATATGAACTTTTCCTTTAAAATTTGTAGGTGCACCATCAGGGTCAAAATGTTCATCCAAACAAGTGTGGGGTAGTGGTGGTTTTGCAGAACTGGGCGAGGGGTGGTTAGAGTTGGCATTGCCATTGAAACTGAGGTGAATTTGGACATGTGCATTCACCTCTCTAAGCCACAGTGTCCTCATGGACCAAATAAGGAAGTTAGATGACATATGAGGTCCTCTACCTCTCTGGACTCTATGACTCTTCCACTGTTGGGCCTAGTAGTAGAATAACACAAGGATCCCTATTCTTAAGGAAGCTTAAGAATCAGCTCAAACTCAAATTCACAGATTCAGAGTGGAATTATGGTTGCCAGAGGTTGGTAGGAGTGGGGGGAATGGAGGGTTTCTTAAATCAATGGGTGGAAAGTTTCAATTGAGCAGTCTGAGTAAGCTCTTGAGATCTGGGGCCCAGCACTGGACTTGGAGTCAACAATAATGGACCTCCCTTTAAACATTTGTTACGAGATTATATCTCATGTTATGTGTTCTTACTCAATAAAATAAAATAAGAAGAAAACTAAGATTAAGAGTATTTCCTAAAAGATTAAGAATTGTAGTTGGAGAGCCTGTGGGAGCAAGAGAGAACTGATCTGGGGGGCATGGGTTTCGGTTTCTTGTTTGGTGGGATGTGTGCTCTAGCATCTATCTGGGGTTCATCCATTTTCTGGTTCATGAAGTTTTGCTCTAACGAGTAGCCAAAAAGAAATCTGTCTCTCAAACAAATATGATAATAAAACAAATAGAGGAGGACATTTCCCAACCCATTCTTGGTCTGGTGCCAGAAGTAGCTGCAATGATTCATAAATCATACTGAGTGTGATGGAAGTGACTGGATTTACAAGCATCCCCTCTGAAACTTTTAATTATAACTGCATTTCTCTTTTTTGCTACTCTTCCAAAAAAAAGGTCATTCCTGTTTACTCTTTCTATCTGTATATTTTGTGTGTCTATTATTCCTTTAAATATAAGAAAACAAAACATCAAAAATTCTACACTCTAGATGACTGGAAGATATTTTGTTTTCTGATTTTAAAATTCTAAGTCTCAGAATGTTCTTTATTCTTCTGTTCCCTCTTCACTAATACACCTTTCAGATGCATAAAGGATTTACACAGCAGTTTTTCTCTTCATCCCTTTTGCTTATACCTACCTCAAAGTAGATAAGAGTATTTCAAGCACACATCCACAGTCATTATAAGCTCCAGGGATACTAGTCAAATAGCTTAAGGTTTTAATGCAGTAAAAGAGTAGCAAACAATATGCAAAGAAGAAAAGCATCAAAGATAGCTCAGAATTGACTTATCTGCAGGTGTTAAATGAAGCAGGCTAGCAAGTACCATGTACCCTCTTTACAGTACCTGGTGTTCTGGAGAGTTACATAAAATTATATCTTTAAAACTTGATTTAGATGTTTGGTTCACTGGAATAGCATTAGAAATTGGACCATACATTTTCTGTGCATCTGAAAGGTAAAGTAGGGATTGTGACTCCTACTTTACTCCTCCTATTTCTGCGAATATACTTGATTTCAAGACTGGAATGTAATTATCACTGAAGTTTTCTTTTTCTTTTTTCCAAATGTCATTTTCTTTTCTCTTGTTTTGTTTTGTTTTGTTTTGTTTTTTAAAGATTTTATTTATTCAACTGAGAGAAACACAGCTAGAGAGGGAACACAAGCAGGGGGAGTGAGAGAGGGAGAAGCAGGCTTCCTGCCGAGCAGGGAGCCCGATGCGGGACTCAATCTAGGGACTCCAGGATAATGACCTGAACCGAAGGCAGACACTTAATGACTGAGCCACCCAGGCACCCCTTTTTCTTTTTAAATTACAGAATAGTTTTTGAGAAAAATGGCATTCCAGTACTTTAGTCTGCATTAGCTAGTAAAGTAAATGCATTTTAGGTTCAGTGAATTTCAAGTGATTTTGACCATGACCTGTGATAAAAAAGAAACAACCAAGCAAACAAAAAACAAGAAACAAAAACACATACTACTTAGTACCCAGATGCACAGAAACATACACACACACACATATTTTAAAGTTTCACAAGGAAGTGTTGGCCCTTCTATGCATGACATATTCTGTTCGCCCCTTTCTGTTCCATTTCTTTAAAAAATTTATTGAAACCTGCTAAATTGATTGTATAACCTACTAGTATATCACAATACATGGTTTAAAATACAGAGAGATGTGTAAATAGTAGTAGGTCAAGATAAAGCATGGAGAGATTGCATAAATAAATGGCAGAAGCTGAGATTTGGAATATTAAAGCCCCAAACCAGGCAAGTCATTCAAGCAAATGCAAAAAATCAGAGAAAGATAAGAGAATATATGTTCACATGAGATTTATCTTTATCTAAGCTATGTCCACGACAAGCCCTCAAATATTTGTCAGAAGATTGCAACTCCTAATTACACACTGGTTGCTCATTTATCTGAGACTTGGGGGTGGTAGAGGTGTGTCAGTGCCAAGTCTCTGAGACTATGTAGTAAGGAAAGAAGAGAGCAGGCTCAGCTATTGAGGAAAACAAGAAGAATGAGATGATATGCAAGTCCTGCTTAGCCTGGAACATGATAAGAAGTCACTCAGGACTTGCCATGTTAGCCAGATGAGGAAGGTAGGGTCTGTAGCCTGGGATTCAAATGGACAAGGTAACCAGGTCTCCATGATATAGTGGGGAAGGATTTGACATGGATACAGGGAAGTTTTTGCTTTTTCTTCTAGCTCTTTCCCTGGCATAGGTTTCAGAGTTGTGTTAGGATAAGTCACTAGACTCCCCTAGTCCATGTTTCTCAGGAGTTTGACTTTTAAATTGGTATCCATTGTAACCATTATGCGGTCTTCAAATCTGAGATGCAAGTTCAGGTGTAGACCCCACAGAGTTCAGGCTGTTTCTCTGGGAGCAGAGATTAGTAACATGAGACTGGGATGCAGACCTAGAGAAGGAGGGCAATGGGAGAAATAAATAGACCTTGAGGGTCCAGGTAGAAGGGGTCTAGGTATGGGCAGTGATTCTGGACCAAGACCAAGGAAACTGAGTTCAGACTGAGCTGTTCCTGAGCCATCTCTTCTGAGATTAGAGTTCTTTATTAATACCTTTCTTGGACATGGGCTGTCAGGTTGCTGGCGAGACTGAAACATCAGTCTGAACCCTGCAAATGGAGTATGCATCTAGGGTTAGAGAAGAGGAGTAAAATTCATGTTGTTTCCTAATTTATTGAAACCTGCCTAAGCACAGGAGCTTGCCTAAGCACAGAAGCATGTTTTCTATGAATGATATGGCCAGTTTTCCACAAAAACTTTCAAACACCAAAATTTGGACTACTGAACAATCTATTCAAACAATCTGTGACACGACTCCTTTTATGCTCTCTTTTGTAGGATATTGCAAATTTACTGCTTAAGTTCAGATACAGATTTTTTATAGGCTTGCTTAAAACATATACAGTGTAGACACTGTAATGGTAATTAAGGCAATAGTGTGATTGAGGAGTTCATTTATTTGTTTACTCACCAAATATTAATTGTGCACCTGTGATTTTTCTGGGGGTACTGTATTAACCTTGAGGCCAGAAAGATGAACAATACCGAGTCTCTGTCTTCAAGGATTTCATGGTTTAGTATGAGAAATAGATGTATAAATAGATAAATTGCAATACAATGTGATAAGTGCTTTAATAAAGATAAGAAATGATTAATATAAATGAAAAGCAAATTAAGCACATTAAGCTCTTCTCAAAAGAAGGGAAATTTGTTCATGTAAAATATTATTATTAAAATGTATCATTCTTCAATTCCCTAAATGATATTTGAAGATAATATCTTGCTCCTTTCTCTTCTAGCCCCATTAGTTTTCATTTTTACTCCACCAGAGTGTTTGGAGTGGTTGTGTGCAAGCAGAAACGTGGGCTCTATGTTGTCAATTTTCCTCTATTTCCCATAAAAGTGTCAACAATTTTTACAGTTAAAATAAGAACTGTAATTAAGAGATACTAATCTTAAGACATCAGAGTATTATCTCTCTCTCTTTCTCTCTCTCTCTTTTTTTCCCCTTTCAACCAGCCATTGTCCTCTTTTGGGCAATTAGAAGATACTAATGGGAAAAACAAACAAACAAACAGAACAGAACAAGCCCCCTCCCACAAAACAGAGTAGGCAATAGAAATGTATAAGGAATGAAAGAATGACAGCAATAATGACAACTAATACTTTTCGAGTTTTTACTGTGTGCTAGAGACTACTCTAAAGTCCTTACGTGTCTTAATTCCTTAAGTCCTAACAACCTCCTGAGGTAGATCTTTATTATTTCTGTCGCATTAATCAGGAAACCGAGGTATAGGGAGGTTAATTTATATGCCTAACGCCATACAACCGGGAAATTCAGAGCCACAGGTTGAACCTAGTAGACTCCAGAATTAGTGATTTAACAACTGCACTAGTCTATGTTGAAAAATGTGACTTCTCACATTTTTTCTTAAAATTTCCTGGACTGATGTTCATATGAAATATATATTATTAGAATGGAGTACAGCTAGCAAAAGAAGGAAATGAAAGAATGAGCAGTCTGTAACATCTCGCTTCCTACTCCGTATTTTTCGTTTGTTGCTTTATCTTGTAGGTGGCATAAATCAGGACTATAGAAAGGTTTAGAATTTTCAAGAACAATAATTGTCTACTTTGTATCTAGGCTTCAGATTTTCTTTTTCTTTTCTTTTCTTCTTTTTTTTTTCAGTAGAAATCTTCCTATCCACCACAAAAGTCAAGTGTACTAGGAAAACAGCTTTCTACTTTTATATTTGCATGAACAATACAGTTAATTGAGAGTAGGATCAACTTAAAAAAGAATTACCACAATGCTAATTGCATTTCATTTGTTCTAGTCCACTTTATCCATGATTATAACTGTTAATTAAAGGACTGAATTATTCCCACTTTCTTTATAAGAAAGACTGAGGCACCAGACAGAAAAATGAATGACATCCCCCATCACATGGAGATGTCAGGGGCTTGACATAGAGGGGCCCTAACGAATACCTTATTGTTTGGGTTCAAGAGACTGTTCTTCCCTTTAACTGGTAGTGTGGGAGTTCAGAAAACAGATGTATATGTACCCATCTGAGATCCTTTGAGAAACACTCCTTCTTACTGTGTTATCAGCTTTTTCTGATAACAATGTGTGACTACAAATTCTGCCCTGCTTCTTCTGCTATTGAACTCATATTTAGATGAGCACATACTTGTTCCTTGACCCCCTGCACTGATGTTCCCTTCATTGTTAGTTTCTAGTCGTTGCCTGATGTCCTTGAGGCCACATGTACTGTGCGTGGAGCCTGACAATCCTGTGTTTTGGAACCAAAAGCGGAGAGATCCTCCAGTCACCTCCTCCCTCATTTTATCAGTAAGGAGGCTGAGATTGGAAATTCTAACTCCTCAAGTAGACTTCTTATCTCTGATCATTTCAAGTGCTAGCAGTGATTAAATGAAGACATTCAGGCTATCAAGACACCTTTGGGCTCTAGCTTTTCCCTTGCATATTCCTCTCTCTAACACCAAATGACATGAGGACATTCCCTACCACAAGATTCTGCTCATAAAAATCCCTGCCAGCTCATGGCAATGATTTCCCTCCAGAAGAGCACTGGACTTAAAACAACAACAACAACAACAACAACAAAACTGGTATCCATAACCCACCCATGACGTCATGCTCTGTGATGTTGGGTATTTGGTTTAATCTCTGTGATTTTCAGTGCCTTGATCTTTAGAGTCACATACATCCAGTGTTGTTGGGAGGGCTTAGTGGAATGATAATCACAAAAGCTATGCTATTTTTCTCTGCTCAAAATTGTCCATTTACTTTCCATTGCTCTTTGATATAGATCCAAGTCCTGTCCTTCATTTGGCCCCAGTGTCCATACATGATTTCTCTTGCCAGCCTTATCCTTGTTCTCTTGGTTCCAGGTGTTCTAGAATTCTTTCAATTCTTAAAGTCCAGAGGTCCATGTTCTCTCTTGTCAGGGGCAGGCTCTTGTTTTCTCTGCCTGAAACTCTCTCCCTAACCTAGTTCATTCAGATATTGGGACTCAGCAAACATGTCATTTCTGTAGATGTCCCAGGCTTGGTGGGGTTGCCTCCTCTCTGTTCCCAAGGTCTCATTCTACTTTTTGTTGTGTCCATAATTCTCATGAGCATTTGTTTAACACCCTCTTCTTCTCTAAATTGTAGATATCATGGAAATAGAATCCACATACATCTTCTAAACCTCTATATCCCCAATACCAAGTATCTGACACCAAGTATCAGCATATCTGTTGGCTCTTTGATTATCTACATATACCTATAGCATATAAATGTATTATCAAGTATATGGGTATACTTATAGAGTATATTATAGTACTATATATTGAATTAGTAGGATTTGTCTACCTAGCTCTTGGCAGCTCTGTACCAGCTCTAGGTAACCACTCTCTTGGCTGTAGCAAAAATAAAGCATACAAGGCATTGTTGTGTTAACTCCAAGCAAGTAAAATATAGTTAGACTTTTCAAACATTCCCTCTGGGCTGTGTCCCAATCAGTTGGACTCATTATGCTGTAACTCCTGAGTCTGCAGAAAACCTCATCTGGCTCCATTGTCAGCCAACTAAGAGGATCCACCCCCCTCTTATCTTCTATAAACTGGTGGCTTCCAAGTAAGAAGAATGTACATCAATGTAAGCTCCAGTCATAGGTGTAAGTCACTTTCCAGCTACTTAATCTTTTCACTTGTTTATTTTCAGCCTGGCATAAGGTTGACATCGTTGCTAGCCATCTACATTGTGCTTATGTCATTATTGCATTATCATTCAGTCAGACTAATTTTATTTTTTTAAAGATTTATTATTATTATTATTTTTTTTTATTTTAGGGAGAAAGAGAGCATGAGAAGGAGGGCCAGAGGGAGAGGGGGGAGAGAAAGAAACTCAAGAAGATTCTGCACTGAGCACTGAGCACAGAACCCCATGTGGGGCTTGATCTTATGACCCTGAGATCATGACCCAAGCCAAAACCAAGAGTAGGACACTTAACATACTTCACCACCTAGTCCCCCCCAGTAAGACTAATTTTAAATATACCGCGCATGACCCAAGAACAAGTATCCCATTCTTTTGCTATCCCTACTTAATTATCTGCATGGGTTTTATTTTTTTTGGAACTGAATTTTATCTAAAGGGATAAAAAAAAAACACAAAAAACCCTTGTAGTAAATAGTAGATATTTATGTAAATATTTTACTTCCCCAAAACTATTTATTTGGGCTTAATATGATCCTGCTTTACTTATGTCTTACACAAATTTAGCAGGCATTAGTGCTTTGGAATCCATTTTCCCATCACACACATGAATTGCAGTCAAACAGATGAAGTGAAATTTATTTAAACAGAATGGATTGTTTGCATCGGAAGAGGCTCACTTGGACTAATTTGGTTTACAAGAGAATAGGTCAGTCTTTTCAAATAAGTCATTGCTCTGTGCCCAATTGCCATGGCATCAGCAATGTCTTCGCCATATTGCCTGGACTGTATTTGATGCTGACCTAACCTGTTGCTACTGCACTCAACTCTTACGTTACCTTGGCAACTTGGGCTACTCTACTTTCAAAGAAAAAGCAGAAAGTCTTCAAAGAAAAAATGAGACAGTTAAAAATTAAGTGTGGAGACTCTTTTCATCTGAATAGCTGTGTCTTTGAGAGCTCTTCCAGAAAAGCAGCCTGTTGTTAGCTGATGTGATGAGATTATTGAGTGCTAGATCCATGTTCGGAGAGGAGTGTATGTGCATGTGTATCTCCACTTGGATTTCTTAAATGGATCATTCAGGTAGTATGATTTATCTGTCTCTCTATAATTTTAGATCATTTTCCCTGGTTGTTTGAAACTCATGTTGTTGTTTTTTTAACGTAGTGAAATCAAAATGGAGTCATATAAAATATATTTTTCCTTTAATTCTGAGACTTTTCTATTCACTGCAAAATTTTATAAATAGACTTATTTTTGGAAAGAATATTTCCTTCCCCTAATGAGGGCTATGCTCACATAAGATAAAACTCCAATCCGAGATGTTTGAAAAATAGGAGTAAATATTTAAAGGAAAACAACAACAAAAAAAAACTTTTCAGATTTGTTTTATTGTTGAGGCATTTTTATGAGACCTGCTTAATAGAAAATATTTTTGTGGATGTGTGTTTATGACAAAACAACTGCATTCTTTTTTTGTGGCACCGGAAAGGTGAGAAGGTACATTCAGCCCTGTCAGATATTCTCTTTGTTGGAAGATGTAAAATGTGTCATAATCTAATTGCCACACCTAGATATCTTCTGTGGAGAACTAGGGTTAGACGGGGTCACAAACCACATCAAGGGCTTCCCTTTATTCTCTCCCTAATCCAGGCATAATAGTCTGTTAATTTTGAGATTGTTAGGATTCTTTATAAAATCTCACAAAATAAACTATTGGTCATTTTTGAGGCTCTCTCAGCATTGACCACTGGGCTTTTCCATGTAAACTTTCCTCACACCAACTTTCATTTCCTGTTTTGTTTTGTTTTAACCCTGCCCGGCTGGATACTTCTTTCCTTACTGATGTCATTGCAGTGATTTGCTCCTTCCACCGCAGGCAGAGAACACATGGCTTCCTCTGGGCTCCCACCACAGCCTTTCTCTCCTGTTATACCATTTTGTCTCTTTGGTTGTGAATCTGTTTTTATGTTCATTTTTCTCTAGACTTTGAGCATCTTGAGTGCTGGAACTGGATTTTTTATCTTTGTATTCTCGTGCTTATTTATTTTTTTAAAGATCTTACTTATTTAACAGAGAGAGAGAGAGAGTCAGAGAGAGCAAGCCAAAGCAGGGGGGTGGCAGAGAGAGAGGGAGAAGCAGGCTCCCTGCAGGGAGCCCCTCATATGGGGCTTGATCCCAAGACCTTGAGATCATGACTTGAGCCGAAGAGGCTGCTTAACTGACTGAGCCACCGCAGAGCCCCAGTACTCACATGCTTATAACTCTTAAGTCCTACCTATTGGGCTTTCAGATTGAGAGTTCAAACATGCATGCTAATAAATGAAAAAAACAATTAATGATTTCATATTTTAGGATCTTGAATTCTGATTCATCAATTCCAGTTTGGTGTTACCTACAAATTTTCTATGATTCTGTCTCTGTTTACATCCAAGCCATTGTTAGACAGAGAGCAGATTATACAGGGTAGGTATAGATATAGACTTATGTGCCCTGTGGCCTATCTTGGGAAACATCTGCAGTCTACATTTTACCACTGATCAATATAACATTTGGGGAAGAGAAGGCTACAAGGCCATTAAATATCTCAAATAATTTGACATCTATGAGTCAATCAAGTGGTGAAGTATCCGAACTATAATTTCTTTGTATTTTCTATATGTTTTTCCCTATGCTTGGGTGAAAATAGGCAAAAAGGAACTGAAGACTTCTCCTGTTTGCAGCTTTATGGAAAACAGAAATAAATTTAGTTCCATATAACTAGTAATAAGCATTTATAACTAACTTATCACCCAATTCATTCTAGAATTTTGCTAGAAATCAACATTAAGTTCACCAATCCATATTT
This sequence comes from Spilogale gracilis, assembly GCA_004023965.1. NCBI lineage: Eukaryota > Metazoa > Chordata > Mammalia > Carnivora > Mephitidae > Spilogale > Spilogale gracilis. Next base: position 21,115 of record PITA01015924.1, read on the forward strand.
TTCCCATTTCTTAAAATTGAGATTTTTGTCCCACTTTAATCTCAATGATTTAGTGCCCATTCTTTTATATTCTTGCAATAAAATCTTTCTAAGCCTTGAAATTTGAAGACATTTAAATTGCCCAGGTAATAATTTACTGCTACCTCATCTGCCAGAACTTTAATTCGTTTTTACAATGTTTATTCTACTTCTTCTACAGGGAAGATTTAGTTTCTTGCTAGAGAAGACTGATGAAACACAGGAGCTGAAAATCCTCCTTCCTTTTTACATCTGTTGCTAGGTCACTATCTTCCTTAAGCCACAAGCTTTTTTGAATAAATCTCACAAATATAGACACTTTTCTTTTTGATTTTAGGGTGTTTCATGAACCTGTAGCTCATTCTGGCCAGAAAACTTCTTGAAACCGTGTGTCAACTTCTATTACAATTTCACAGCATATTTAATATCTATCTTTTATGTCTCTCTTCTCACTTATTATTCCATGGCTTTATTATTATTATTATTATTATTATTATTATTATTATTTTCAGTTAACCGCTGTATGATACATCATTAGCTTTTGATGTAGTATTCAATGATTTATTAGTTATGTATAACACCCAGTGCTCATCACAACACATGCCCTCCTTAATGCTCATCACCCTGTTACCCCCCCCAACCCCCTCCCATCTGAAACCCTCAGGTTGTTTCCCAGGGTCCATAGTCTCTCATGGTTCATCTCCCTCTCTGATTTCTCCCCTTTCAGATTTTTCTCCCTTCCCCTCTGGTTCTCCATGCTATTGCTTTTAAAATATGAACAAAAGATTCTTTTGTAATTATATTATCTTAGTCACATGCTTTTCTGAAAATGGTGATGCAAACCATTTCTACAATTTATCATCTTCCTTAGATGCAATTATTTTAAGCAATTTTGATTTTGGCTGGAAGGGGAACTCGGTGCTAAATCTCTGTGCAAATTTTTCCCCTTGGGACACTTGACTTTTCTGCGAGTGTGACTTTATTTACCGCTGATAGAGATAGGGAAGTGGTTATTTGAGATCCTGCCTTGTTAGGTTCTTGAATTTTTATAGAATGTCAGTTTTACTCCCAAATATCCTACTTGTGACTTCCAATGTAACCACATAGGTATGTGGGAACAGAAACGTGCTTCCCACCAGGAACTTTTTATTCAAACTTATTGTCCCTGGATGGTTTTAAAGACTGAACAGAGAGAAACAATCATTTTGAAAATGGATTGAACTTCAGAATATGTCTTTAACCAAAACTCATTTTGTTATAATATCATGTCCTATAAGGTATATCACAAAATCAGTAACATCCATACCGATTCATTGCTTTGCTTACTTACAGGATATTGCTGAACTTGTTGTCATCTTTCTACGTCCCCACTGCAAGCTACTTCTGTCTTATGTACTAGAAGGGTTACAATTTTCCTGTGATTCTTTTAAGTGATTCCACTTCCCTTTTCAGAAAAGTTAAGTTCCAAATTTGTGACTCTCATTAAAAGTGTATTGGGGCGCCTGGGTGGCTCAGTGGGTTAAAGCCTCTGCCTTCAGCTCAGGTCATGATCTCAGGGTCCTGGGATCAAGGCCGCATCGGGCTCTCTGCTCAGCAGGGAGCCTGCTTCCTCCTTTCTCTCTGCCTGCCTCTCTGCCTGCTTGTGATCTCTCTGTGTCAAATAAATAAATAAAATCTTAAAAAAAAAGAAGTGTGTCATATTGGAATTCATGCCTTGTATTTTAGTATTAATTTCATTTTGACCTTATACCTACTGTTTTTTGCCATGTTGAATCATTTTGAGTCGCCATAAATTCTTTTTGTAATGGGATAAGAGAAAAATTGAATAAACTGCCTTTTTTCCTTCTTCCTCTGATTGCAGAGTCTCAATGGCACTTTCTCCTAAGAGTCCCATCACTTCCTCCAGTCCATCCAATTTCTTATTAGTCAACATTAAAACCAACAACCATATACATTTTATCTGAATTCATTGAGTAGATTGGATATTCTCATGTCTATTCTAAATTTATTAGTACATAAAGATATCCAGTGGGCATTAGGATCAAATGCAATCAGGGTACTTTCCACAATTTTCCTTCTTTTATCCTTGTCAAAAATTGATCAGATGCTCCTTTTTTTTTTTTAAGATTTTATTAATTTGATAGAAACACAGCCAGAGAGGGAACACAAGCAGGGGGAGTGAGAGAGGGAGAAGCAGGCTTCCCGCCGAGCAGGCAGCCTGATGCGGGGCTCGATCCCGGGTCTCCGGGATCATGACCTGAGCCGAAGGCAGTTGCTTAACCAACTGAGCCACCCGGGCGCCACCTGATCCTCCTTTTTTATTACCATATTTTCTGCAGAGGTACAAGTAATTGAAATTTTTCATCATTACTGCATTATATCTCTGTGTTCATCCTATAATATGTATTAGGAATACATTAAGCATATCTCCCTATTTGTGACACTCCCATAACACTATCAGTTTGTTTTTTGTTCTTTTTTTTTCTGCAGTTCATTATATCATGTGGATTAATAAAAAACTAGAAAGACAAAACCATTTGCTTACTTGAAATGCACACTTTGTGGAGTTTTTTGATGTTGGCTTTGGGAGCAGTCTGAAAATTGTACTCAGGAAGCATGTTCTGTGAGACCTGTCAATAAAGAAGCACCATGTTTGTATTCTGCCCCCCCCCCCAGTAATCCAAATTTGTCTGCCAGTTTTGATATAGTCAGATTTTAGATTTAGCCTGACCTCATTTCTCTCATTAAAATTAGGCAATTTTTTTCATAGATAGTCCAGACTCTCTCTTTCCTGTTTTTGAGGAATTTAATCACCATCTTTGATTTTGATGATCTGTATTAGATATAAATCCAGTTCCCAGGTACTTCCTACTTTGAGGCAGCCTCTGGTCAGCACTTCCTTGAAAATTCACAACTTTTGTCAGGAGAAAGAAGAAAGAGCCAGAAAGAAGCACAGGAAGAGAAAAGGGAGCAAAATCAAAGGAGCGTGTCTTGGTGCATCACCTCACGTCGTTATCCTTACCTGTTCAGCAGCCATCTCTGAAGACAGCTCCCAGTAGGAAGCTCAAAAGTGCTCTGTACTCTTGAGGAAACATTGTTGAGCCACACAGAGAGACTAAGATTCAACGATCACTAGGGTGGATGTGTCTCATAGCATATTGTTTAAATGTTTAAGAGTATAAAATACATCTGTACCTTTACTTTTATAAACCAAAAAATTTGGCTAGAAAAGTATAAAGCTATTTCTACTAATTGTCACTTCTATTGTTGTAAGACAATAAGAAAAATGTGTGACTGAAATAGGAAAGTTTTTGATTTTGTGGTTTCAGGATCAAACTTAGCACTGGGTACCTTTGAGTTCAGACATTCAAGCCAAGCCTTTCAAGGATTTTGACATTATAAAGTAACAATCTTATGAGAAATCAAAGGGTGAAAATTCTGTGCAAGTGAAGGTTGGCTCATGCATTTTAAAGGCAGGTTTGACTTGAATTTATTAGGGTGCAGGATGAAGCTGCTGGTGCAGATAAGATGGCTACTCAAGACATAACAAAAGAGAGACATTCTGTTTTCAAACCCAGGAGGAAGACAAGAACTTGATCTTGAATTCCTGCTGCAGGGAAATGGACAGTGAGGAAAAAAAAAAAAAAGCAACAAAATATTTCTCTGAATTATTTTATCCAAATTACATCAATTGGTCCAAATTCTTCTCAAAAAATGGCTTTCAAAATTCCCCAGACATGTTTTTCTGAATGCTAATAATTTGCTAGAGATGTTATTTAAATACCTTATTTCCTAATTTGTTGACAGAAAAAGCAGATATTATAAGAAATGTTAGTATGTATCCCCTGTATCATTCTAGCTACATTTGTTTATGATTTATTAAAGTGATAACCTGTACAGTTCAAATATCGAAAACAGAGACTTTATATAGACTTCATTGAACTTCCCTACAGTAGGCATAACATATACATTATAAAGTAAGCTTGCTTAGATCAGTCTGGAATTTTCTTCATCAGATTTCATTAATTCTTCTTGCCTAAGGAAAAGTTTTAACTTTGTTGTTGAGGAATTATTTCTAGGATGACTACTGCTGATGTTTAAAGAAA
>PITA01015924.1:25338-48433 GCA_004023965.1 Spilogale gracilis
AAAAAAAAAAAAAAAAAAAAAAAAAAAAAAAAAAAAAAAAAAAAGAAATCATTATTTTTTATATAGTACATTCACTGTAGTTAATAAAGCATGATTGGATCCATGGTGACGGAGAGCATGTAAAAGTGCAATATATTATTAAATTCAACATCTCATGTTGATGCAAGGTCCAAGTTGAGAAATTCAGCACTCATAAGCCAAAAAAAAAAAAAAGCAATTTAGTTTTTTAAGCTCTGAAACAAAATGGATTATTTATTTAAAAAATAAATGCCGTATATTATGATAAGCATTTATTAGGAAAGGGAAAGAGCATGCAAAATATAAATTTATATATGCAGGAGTTTGCAAGAATAGAAAAATCACCATATTAATAACATTGGAAAAAGAAGTGTTTTGGCATGCTAAATGCTCAGTTTTAAAGCTGCTTGAATCCTGTATTCGCTATTTGTATTATTCTACTTAGATAAAGTCAGTGCAATTGAAAGGAAATATAAAAAGGAAAGAGTATACAAGGCCACAATAATAGAAAAGACATTTCATTATACCCTCCCCCAGATTATTTCAGGATTTACTTCCCACCAACCATCATGATTTTGGGACCTCCTTCAATTAATGATAATCATCACACTGTATTATAATCATGTATATATATTCTTGCTTTACTCCTCATATCCAGTGATCCCTCTCTGTGAAGGGCGTGCTTACCTCTACAACCCAACACCTATCCTCTACACTATTCAGTGTCTGACACATAGTCAGTATTCATTATAAGTTCGTTTGACCAAGGAACAAGTATGGATATGTGGAAGAGGAAGAAGCATGGGCCAGGCAGAACGTATGGTGCTCTGGGCAGAAATGTAACTTTGAAATGATTTTGGAAGATGTGGAATTCAAGTACTAAAAATATTCACTTCCAGATGTGTTCTAACTATAAGTTAAGAGAAAGAGTACACTTCTGTCTTCCTCTGTGCGAGGCCATTCTAGCAAATGGAAAATCTCTTAATTTTATATCTTCGGGGAGACCCTTCCATCCTGACCATGATAATCAGTCCAGATCTCGCCCAGTTCTGTTCTGTATCTCAGAGAGTCACGTCCACCCACGTGTTGTTCCACTAGGTTTGGTTTCGATTTGCTTTGTTTCCAGTGCGAGGTAGGTAGTGCTTTGGGTCCTGTTTATAGAAAACTCCAGAGGAAGCACAGCATTTCATGTGTCTCTTGGCCCAGGCAGCATTTCAGCTGTTGCAGTCAGTGAATAATGCCCTCGTAGGATTCTGGATTGTCTATGGTAGCTTAGAGCCCATAATCTTGTAGTTTGGATTATTTCCCCCAAAACTTATTACCTTACATCTACTCTTGCAAAATGAAGCTCATAGGTTGATACACCGCTTTTATGCCCACTTACCCAGACTCGCGGGAGTCCTCCTGAACACCATTCTTGTCACCTCAACGTTTCCTTACCCTCTAGAGTACTGTCCTTTCTGTCATGTGACCATTGGGAGATTTTACTACATATGTAATATATATACCCTCTTTAAGTTCATTGAAAAGAAACCGTAAATCATATTGTTTCAGAGCAGATGCCTTGGATGGTTGGGTGTGGGGTACACTAGAGAGGATTTGTGGCACAGTTTTGATCCTTCCTATTGCAGAGAAGTGGGCCTTTTTTCGCTTTTTCCCCTCCCCATCTGTCAGAACCAACAGGCATCTCATCAGGTCCATCGGTCTACTTTTTTGCATCTGTAAGTGTTAGGCTGCCTAAGTTCTTGGGCTAGTTTGCTTCTGTTGCAGAATGGATATGTGCTTATAAACGCAGGGGACTTGACCTTACTAATCTTAATCTTTTTCCTGTTGTTTTTTTTTCTGCACCCGCTTTATTGAGGTATGACTGACAAAGCTGTATCTATCTGCAGTGTACTGTGTGATGTTTTGATACACATTTATATCGTGAAACGACTGCTTTCAGGCTGTTGGCTTCAAGTGTGATTTCAGGAAAAGGGGCCTGGCTGTAGAATTAAATAGTTCCACAGTCTCTACCCACCCCCTTCTATGTGCACATACATGAGTGATTTAATTGGGGTTTCTCCCCCATCTGCGGAGGAGATTACATGAGAGAGCATATTGCATATCACAGTGTATCATATTTTGTATCATTGCGTATCACAGTCTTCAGGATACTTTATTTCCTTCTTTCCCTCCTGTTGTATAGCTGCTTCTCCTTTAATCTGGACATCATTATTCCCTGCCCTCACCCTGATAAAGGCCTGCTCTCTCTTATTATGGCCATCTGAACTCTCGTCCCTGTTTTCCTGGTTCTGTCATCTACTAGGTGACTTCTGTCCAGCGTGACTGATCTCTGACTAAACACCCCCCTCATTAGGCAGCATTGAAAGGAAAACAACCTCACAAATAGGTTTTAGAAATCCTTTGATTCTCTATAAATCATGCTTGCCTATTTATTTTTCTAGAGCATGCATATCAGTTACTTGGATATATTTCCCCTTGCATTCTCACCAGCATGTACTGCACAAAACATTCCTACCCAGATGCAGGGGTCTTGGGAATACAGCAGAACAGTGATCTTTGAAGCATTACCTGCGTGGAGAATTGAGGGAAGTTCTGGTTTGGGCTGGAATGTTCCCCATAAAGGCCAGAGCTGGAAATAATCTGAAGGGCAAATTGCTATTTTGGTGGAGGAGAGAAGCGGTAAACCGAACTCCTCTGCCTGAAGAACAACCTAATTAGAAGAACCTCGTGAAAGACACGGTGACAAAGATACATATCCCGGTGGCAGGCCAGACACAAATAAGATAAGGTGATAAGGTTAAACTGAACTGTTTTAGGGTATTAGGGCGGTCCCTTTTAGTGGACCAGTCCAGTGGCACAGAGGCCTTCATTGGGGTTTAAAGGCACAGCACGAACTGAAACGCGGCGCTCCATGCCTCATTCCAGAGTGTATACAGTATACATGAGAACATTTGGAAGCATGAAAAATATAGAACAGTAAGTTATGAAAGATCTGTAGGCTTTATATACATCGGTTCAAATTCTCAAAACAAAAATTGTTCTTAGGATAATGAAGATGGCTTAGTTAGGGCTGTTCCCAAATAAGACTCTGAGAAAAATATTTGGGTACAGACCATTAAAGAATCCATTAATAAACCTGTGACTCCTGTGAGCAATCCTACTGGAGACCTTCTGGGGGACTATGTAGAATAGACCTCAGAATTGTCCCTCTCAGAGGCAAGAACAGTGGAGTGTTTATCCACAAATTCCCATCTTTCCTTGGTTGAGGGTTCCTCCTGGAAGCACTACCTTCCCTGTACTACCATTCTGCTCTCCATGTAGGAAAAACCTTGGCTAAGGAAACAGAGAAACATAGGTGCTAGAGGTTAGCGACTTGTCCATGGCAGCTACTGATGACTTCCAAGGCAGACTAAGGAGCTTTTTACTGGGACAATGGCAGTGCCTGCTACAAAGGGAAAGTGTAAGTCTTTCCATGTAACCAATTGGATAGAGTAGGGCTCTGTTCTAAAACACTTCTCTCAAAATATGATTTTGTCTCATCTCAGTCACTAAGATCCAGGACCTATGGTTAAGTTGTGTTCATGCATTTCTGTCTTTTCCACTAAAATAAATCTTGTATCAGGACCAGGAACTAGCATTTACTTTATTTGCCTCTTTATCCCCAATCACAGTGCTTTTCTGAAACGAGCTGCATGTGATTCTAGTGAAATTAGAAAACAGATGTTCCATAAGATCCCCTTTTCCCTCAAAAAATCGGAGCATTTGCTAATAGTAACCTGCTTCCCTATGTCTATTTTCGTAATGCAGCTAACCCCAGAGGATCCAAAAGCACAGAATTAGCAATTACCATGCTGCACATTTAGTCTACTTAGAAGCCTCTTTGCCCACCCCTCGAATGCGGCCACAGGGATGGAGCACAGCAGCTATGCAGCAGCTAAAATCACAGCCTAAAAATGTGAGATGAATAACCTGACTGGTGCATGTCTCCCACATAACAGGTCACATATTTGTGATCTCAGAGTCTCCTCTAGGTCACGTTTGAACTTCTAGGAACAAGAGGACATAATCATATTCTCAAAGTAATTATTCTTAGGGATATAAAAGAAATTCATGCTATCCTTTCATCTTGCCCATGGTAAATGGAAAGTGAGAGCAACAGTCCACAAAGGTCCCATGTCTTTGTTACAAAACTGAATGTGCAATAAGCAGAAGCTCGTGTCTTGGGAGGAATGTACACCGTGCCATGTGGGGTGATGATGGTGACATCATAGACACCTAGGCGATTGTTCAAAGCTTACAGACCCCTGGGACACATGGTGCTTAAGGCAATCCCTGTAAAGCACCCACTTTGCTGCTACGGATGCAAAGACCCAAAGAGAGATCTATTTCACACAGTTCACAAAATAGTAACAAGAAAAGTGCAACCTTCAACCCTATTTGTAAGTTGAGAGTTCTCTGGACTCAGAAACGCACTCGACCAGTTTATCAAGAGATCATTCTTCTAGTCCTGGCCCTAGTGCTTACTGCTGTATGATTTCGGGTTAGTCATTCTATATACCTGAGTCTCAGGTTCCTCTCCTTAAAATGGTGACCTTTGATCACTTCTGTGATTTTTTCCATATCTTTATAATAAAGATTGTAGAAGTTTAAAGTGCTATATAAAAGATGGGTAACCTTCACTCATTGAAAACCAGACACTACTCTGAGCTCTTTGTACATTTTGGTTTTCATTGACTTTTCATACAGTTAGGTGTAGGTAATGAAGTTGAGTTGCAGTTTCTCACCAGAGATGGCAAAACTTCGAAACTTCGAAGTGGGAGCCGAACTTAAACTCCAGTCTACCTGATTTTGAGTCATGCTGTCTTCAGTACATCTATGACAAATCCCAGGGCCTCGCCAGTCATGTTATGGAATAGGAATGTTTAACAGAACCTGTATTAACGAAGAGCATCAATGAAAGTAGGCTGTCTGGATGTGTCAAACAATGAGGAGTTCTAGCTCTCATGCTAACGTGAGCCAGCTCAAGTTTTAGATACCAACAGGCCGGCTACTTCTCTCTGACATCGGTCTTTCCTCCCTTGTCCTCCCCATTCTTTTGCCCCAACGTTAATGCTGTATCTCACTGTCACCACTTATTAGAACCTGCATTAGACACTAGGAGAGAAACAATTCTTGCCCTCAAGAAGAGGCAACAAGCAAATAGGCAGGTACAAAACAGCATGCTCATTATGTGCCTCAAGATAGTCACGCTTGGGAAAATGCTGATAGAGTTAGTCTGGAGACTCAGAGAGGAACTCCCCTCCCTACCAGTGAAAATAATCCATTAGCTCTTATTTACAATAAGATGCAAACATATAAGATGCAAACATATGAATGGTAGGGTTGGCAATGTTACCTTTCATCAGGAGTATTTCCAAACTAGTATTGAAAACATTTAACAGCCTGAGTGGCTTGAGGACCAACCAGTCAGAGCAGAGACAGATTTCAGAGCCCTGAGACTCTTTGCAGTGCTGATGTTCACCGTTTAGCTGCTGGAACACCGGGAGGTCCAGGAGGTCCAGGGGTGGGGCTTTGGTGGCCACAGTGGAGTAGTGGGGATGGGGCAAAGGCACCAGAAGGTCAAGACAGTGGCTTGATCTTTCTAATTGGTGTTGATATATACCTGTATATTCACAACTAATAAGCTCCTCTAGTACCAGCTGAATGGAAGCTCTGCTATTTGTTTTTAAAGGACACTCCTCCATTTGCCTTATGCCTTCCTGAGCTTTGCCTTAAGCCCCCTGGTGATATTTTGGGCATCCTAGGATATAGAAAGAGGTGTCTTGTAATCACTCCAAGTGCACAGCTATCTGCTTTATGAGTTGGCAATACCACCTACCCACAGACTCTGAGAATAACCTTAGAAAATTACTCCAAGTTAAGATTTGATCAAAGGGGAATGGGTTGGTATCTTGTGAACACACCTTGTTTAACTTTAGTGAAATAATAAACATAACTGTATTAAAATGCTTTTATGGTCTACCATTGACAAAGCACTTTCATATCTACGATGTTTCCTTTTCCCTGCAATTTTGTGGACTGAGAAGGGCTGCTATCATTATCATCTCCAATTAAGAGAGGCAGAAATGGAGACACAGGTAGTGTGACTCAGAGTCAAGTAGTGAGTGCAAGCAGATGACAAGATATGGTGATCACTGAGGAGCTGAAAGTGTGCTTTTGGGTCTGACAGCCTGGAATTGAAATATGTCCTCAGTTCTATTGCAGGATGACCTTAAACAAGGTCTCCTTGAACCACTGAGTTAGCTTCAGCTCCTCTTTTGTGAATTAGGTTAGTATCAGTTATCTACTCTCCACGTTGTTTTCAGGTTTCAATGAGGCGATGTTGGGAAGCTACACCGTGCTTAGCACACAGAAAGCACTAAGAGCTGCTGATCTGATTCCTAACCCAGTGTCCTCTTCACTGCACACCAACTCTTTTACACCTACTCATTTTTTTTAAAAAAAGATTTATTTATTTATTTATTTATTTATTTGACAGAGAGAAACACAGCCAGAGAGGGAACACAAGCAGCGGGAGTGAGAGAGGGAGAAGCAGGCTTCCCGCTGAGCAGGGAGCCTGAAGCAGGGCTCAATCCCGGGACTCCATGATTATGACCTGAGTTGAAGGCAGACGCTTAATGAGTGAGCCACCCAGGAGCCCCTATACCTACTCATGATATACTCACAAACTCAACCTCATATTATAAAGTCCAACTGGAATCCTGAGTAATTTCAAATACCAACTGTTGTCAGTATATTCTTTTAGTACTAAGTGCTATGTGATAATATTTACATATTTTAGTGCCAATGACAAAAATACTAAGAAAAACATGTAAGCAAATATAAATATTTCACGTTTTGATTTCTAATATGTGAATCTCTGCATTCCACAGAATGTTAGAATTCTCTAAACACAGAACTTGAAGCTCCTTATCAGAGTAGGATATTGATTAATTTTATAGTTAAAATACTGGGGCTCATTAAGATCTAGACAATGGCAGTACACATAGCGTATCCAGAAAGATTTGTTTTCTTAAATATGTCTTGTGCTATAAACCATTCTCTACAATTTATCCATTGGGTTTTCTAGGCTGTCAACCTGTGGACTTCAATGTGCTACCTTTTGTTTTAGGATAAAGGGGGAGTGTACACTGGGCAAAAGGATGAGTTTTTCATATGCTCCTGAACCTAATAAGATTTGTGTGTATCTTTAGAATGTGCAAATTTCATGGTCTAGAAAGGAAAATATTTCATTTGAAAGGCTTTTCTGAGATGATTGAAAAAATTGCCAAAACAATTCAAAAATGGTTTAGAAGACAGAGTATGGGTTAAAATAGGGATGTAATTCTTATCTTTGTATTTATTTGGGGCCATCTGTTTCTTGTTCTATGAGTCAGTAAGTAGTTTTGCTTTACTCTGAATTTGAAACTGCGTACATATCCCTAGACAATGAATTCTCCCTAAGTTTCTTGGACACAAAGCTGCTGGTCACTGCTGCTAAAAATTCACTGACATTTTGGGGTGCAGCAGTAGTCACTGAATAAGAACTGTTTTAAAAGACATGATTTGCCACACTTCTGCTCTCAAGAGCTCTGCAAATCTGGGTTTCTCAGCCCACCACAACCTCACATGTCACTCATTAGCTTTCTTAAGCTTATCATAATCATAGGGTCAGATGCATAACCTAATTGTTCCTGTGTATAAAAATGCAGGGCTGCTGCAAATCTCAGTGAGTGGCATTATATGAGTTATTTCCCAAATCCCTTTCTGAAATATTTCTGGACTTCAAAAATGTCAAGTGCTCTCCTGTTTTTCAGAGGGAAGGTTTAGGGGCCAAATAAAATTTGCACAAATATTGCCATCTTTACCATTATTAGATCTGGCCTCATTGGTAATAAAAGTGTTGTTCTCTATAATTAGTACCTTGCAACATGCAGGTGGTACTGAGAGAGGGCGTCTCTGAACCTCTAGCCTTCATTTTTGTCTCTTAGCCTGGGCTTTGTTCTTCCCTGTGTTGGAGAATACATTGATCATTTTTAGTTTATTTAGGTCCTGGGCATTCTTCCAAGTCCAGACCAAGCTTTCCTTACTTGCTACAAACCCAGCTTCCCCTTTCCCTTCTCTGAACAGTTAGTGCATTTACCTATCAGCTTCACCAGAAAGCACTTGAAGGTATAGCCAGAAAGGGTAGAATTAAAACAGAGAGGTAGGTGCTACTGAGAAGGTTAAAGTAAAGAAAACTTTCATTCACAGCAGCCACAGGGGGAAAATAGGTTGACTCATGAGGAAAGAGCATCCCCGTCATGGTGGTAGCTTCGAGTTGGCTGAACAGTAGATTGGGGAATCCCGTTCTAGAAGGGACTCATCTATTAGATGTGCCATTTAAATAATTGTAAGGCCCGGGGTGCCTGAGTGGCTCAGTTAAGCCTCTGCCTTTGTCTCAGGTCATGATCCCAGGGTCCTGGGATCCAGCTCCACATTGGGTTCCCCGCCCAGGAGGGAGCCTGCATTTCCCTCTGCCCCAACCCCCCTTCCACACTCCTGTGCTCGCTCCCTCTCTCTCTCTATTTCTCTCTCTCTCAAATAAATAAGATTTTTAAATATAGATAAGTAAGTAAATAAATAAATAAATAGCTGTAAGATCCCTGAGATTTTATCATTTTACAATATTAATAGCATGTAGACTCATTGAGAATAGACCCCTTATTTTATGCCACTTCTGAATCTTAAAAAGCAAGGCATGTAGTAGGAAGAACTTAATTCAAAAGTGATTAATTGTATTTGTTTTACCTGTTAGTTTCCTTTTATATCGAGAGGTAGAGGGCAAAAAGGAAAAGACTTAGAGGGAGAAGAAGCTTAAAAGACATGTCACATAAAACTTGCAGCATATATAAAATATGACTAATTTATACCTCTTTCCTTCATGTGATAGATTAAATTACTTCCACTAATAAGGCCATATAGTCCAGTCCAAGCCTCCCGATTAAGGCCAGGTCTGGTCACAGGCAAAAAATAAAAATCTAAAAAGTACATTTCTGACTTGGTACTATTCAGGAGAAACGGTGCTCTGCTCTTCTGAATTTGTTACTCAGTCTCATTGGTTTTTTGCCTTTTCTTTTCTTTAAGATTTTTTATTTATTTATTTGACAGAGAGAAACACAGCTAGAGAGGGAACAGAAGCAGGGGGAATGAGAAAGGGAGAAGCAGGCTTCCTGCCGAGTAGGGAGCCCGATGTGGGGCTCAATCCCGGGACCCCGGGAACATGACCTGAACCAAAGGCAGACGTTCAAGGACTTAGCCACCCAGGTGCCCCTCTTGTCTTTTCTTAAGGATGATATGATAGAAAAGAATTCTCCTTTATGCTACTTTTCTGTTGTTGCTTTAGAGAGCTCACACACTTTATTTAACCTCTCAGTAGAGTCCTATGTAGAAGTTATTGGTAAATTAATACCTTGCCAATTTTCCAGAGGAAACCAAGGCTCAAAGAGGTTAAGTGACTGTTTCAAGATCATGCAGCCATTGATGAGACGTAATCCTAATCTTCACTCTTAAACCCACTGGTTTAAAACTACAGTAACACATCAGCATAATGAAATGTCATTTATACAGTGCAACTGATGGGTTGATAACTGAGTTTAATCTAGGTAAAAGAAACTTAAAATACAAAAATTTTAATATGTGACATGAGATTGTTTTCTGTAGTTAAGCTGTTAGAGTGTGGTCTGCATAAGTTTATGCATCTGAAAGTGAGCTTTACTGCATATACCATCTTCAAGGATTACAGAGAAAATAAAAAGAGCCATGCTAATGTTTAAAAAAAAATCTCAGAGCTGGGGCACCCAAGTAGCTCAGTCAGTTAAGCGTCCAACTCTTGATTTCAGCTCAGGTCATGATCTCAGGGCTGTGAGACTGAGCACTGCCCCGAGCTCTTCAGTGGGTGTCAGTGTGGACCCCGCTTAAGATTCCCCCTCTCTCTCTCCCTCTCTCCACACACACACACACACACACACACACACACACACACACACACACAGGTATGTTTTAGATGTAAGAGATACTGCAGGGAAAGATGCAGAGAAGAATGCACTTCTGTCAAAAACATCAACATGTTTAAAAAAATTAGTAGGGGAAGCAAAGAATAAAGGATTCCTCAAAAAATGAAGCAAAATTGTAAATTGGACTGAATGAATGGATAGATGGAAGGAAGGAAGGAATATAAACATATGGTGATCTTATTTATTTATTTATGTTTATATTTATTTATTTGACAGAGAAAGAGATCACAAGTAGGCAGAGAGGCAGGCAGAGAGAGGAGGACATATGGCGATTTTAAACTGTAGTTTCCAGTACAGAAGATTAGAAGTCACTCTTTCTTATTCGTGGTGTTCGGGGATAGGATTTTACATGCTTGGCAGTGAGCACCCACCAGGGTGGAAGGGATCTGCTACTTAGTGCTTGACCACTCTTTACCCTCAACCATTCACATGTCATAAGAGACAGGCAGCAGTGCTCCCAAGAGCAGGTACATAACCTCACTGGTGCTTCTTAAGTGGTCATAAAGAAGTTGGCTGAGCATGAAATTTCATCATTAAAGTTTATGCCTTTAGTTGGGAGGAGGGGAGAAGTAACAAAAATCAAGACTAGGAAATAGAAGAGGAGGAGAAATTGTTAACAGCTATATGGGAACATGATATGGTTCCTAGGAGATGGTTAAATTTAGGAGGGGAGAAAGACAGACACTTGTGATTCTGAATCCAAGGCAAGCTGGTACCTCGGACCCTTCCCATCATCCAGAATGGAGGAACAGGGAGACTGTGGAGAGGCTCTGCTTGTTGATACTTGAACATGATGTGACAGCTGGTGCTTTGCTCCTTTGTGAGCAGGGAATTGGACAGACTTCTCTAATTGTGAGGGGAATGGGTCCTGCTCAGGGAACTCAAGGATAAATGTGCTAGTGGAGAGTAGAGTTGTCATTTCTCTAGAAATACCATTCTGTTGGGTTGATTTGGAGATTGGCACAGTATCACTCAAATGACAACACATGCAATCGCTCCAGTATTTCTTCCAGTCTTCTTTGTGCTCAGCACATGGGGGTGGGACAAGGGGAGTGTGTGTTTAACCACTAATAGTTTCTTTGTCTCCTCAGATTTGAATAGTCTATTTTGAATATCCAGGTGTCTTTTAAGTAAATACAAGTCTTCTTCAACTCATGGTGTGGTTATGTCCAGATAAACTGATCATAAGTTGAAAATATAAGTTAACAACTCATTTATTATACCTGACCTACTGAACATTGTAGCTTAGCTAGCCTAGCCCACCCTAAATGTACTCAGGACACTTATGGTTGGGCAAATTCTCTCTCACAAAGTGTATCTTATAATAAAGTGTTGAATATCTCATGTAATTTATTGGCTACTGACATGAACAACAGAATGGTTGTAAATGTGTTGGTTGTTCACCCTTGTAATTGTGGGGCTTCCCCTGCCAGCATCATGAGAAAGTATCATACCACCTATCTATAGCCCCGGAGATCATGATTCAAAATTCTGAGTACAGTTTCTGCTAAATGTGTATTGCTTTCGCACCATCATCAACTGTTAAATTGAATCTTTGTTAAGTCAGGGACCATCTGTAGTGCCTTCACATTCACATTGCTTTCTCTTTCAGTGGCCCAAGGTGGCATCTGGCTGCTAGGTAAGAGGCTTAAAGCATAACTTTGGAATGGGTCCTGAACATCATCAGTGGGGTTCATTTGGCAGTGGGGTGGCTGCTTCGGCCTGGGCTTTGAACTGATGACCAAAGTCTGAGTCTGTTTTAGAGGTGTAACCCTCTGGTCCCACATGGCCTTTGGGTGTGATGTGGTGACAGGGCCTGCCAGACCCACTTCAAAACCTCTGCTTCTTCATCCCGATGATGGGCCCCTGGTGATTGTTCTGCCCTCTCTGCACCCCATGTCAGTGCAGCAGCGCCTAAACAAATGTCTGGACCCCTTGCGTGCCACATACCAGAGACAGGGATCCAGAAGCACTGACTCAGAACCATCCTTCTGGTCAATTTTCTCCGAAAGACCATTACATAAAACTCTCTGTGTATCAGACTGAAGCCATCTAGTGCAACCCTTTTTCCAGGCTGAAAAACAAGGAAAAGTGTAATAGATCTACTGATTTTTGATTTTCTCCTCAAACTTCCCAATACATCAAAGTAGCAAAAGCCACTTGTCTAACTTGCCTGATTTATCTTCTTCCACAGTCCACTAACCAAAAGAGATCATCTCTCCTTTTCCTTTTCCCCCTGGAAGGAACTTTCCCAAATTTTATCTTCCAGTTTCCCAGAGACACTAAACATCAGAGAGCTGTAATGGTAAATGCGGAGCAAGGAGAGAAATCTGCTTACCAACCAGAGAGCATGTAGCTAGGGATATTTACAAATTATTATCCTAATTTTATTTACACCTTATCATAAATTTAATTCTATTATAGTAGTATAAAATTCAAGGATTACTTGCCACTATTAGAGGCTGGGATAGAATGGAGTGTTTAGCAAAAACAATCTATGTTTATTCAATAAGGAAATTTTTTGAAATATAATATATAAAAATGTAATTTTTTGAAATAATGAAATATATTTTTTGAAATATAATAATTTTTTGAAATATAATTTTTTGAAATATATGATTTTTGAAAGATAATTTTTTTAAAATATTTTATTTATTTATTTGACAGATAGAAACACAGCTAGAGAGGAAACACAAGCAGGGGGAGTGAGAGAGGGAGAAGCAGGCTTCCCGCCGAGCAGGAAGCCCGATGTGGGGCTCGATCCCGGGTCTCCGGGACCATGACCTGAGCCGAAGGCAGTCGCTTAACCAACTGAGCCACCCAGGCGCCCCGAAAGATAATTTTTTGAAATGGTTTTCTGTGAGGGAAAACATTTTTTGCCAAATGGTAGTAAAAGAAAGATCAAATACTTGATTAAACATACACATACACACACACATCACACATGCACACACACTTAAAACCATGATGATAGTATATGTTTAGCATCTGAATAAGAGTGTCCTATTTCAATCCCAGAGGAAGCATTTTCACTCCTATATCACTCTTACTGCCACTCAGACATTTATACACACACACACACACACACACACACACACACACACAGAAATTTTAAATCACCATTCTTTGGGACTGTAAAGCTTTCCTTTTAGACTGGCCTCATTTTATTTGTTCAGAAGGAGCTGCAAGATTTAACTAGTTCTATCTTTGAGAATCATTAAGAATAGGCAGGCAACTTTTTGTACTGTTTAGTTGAAACATTTTCCTGAAATAATTGACTAACATGATATCAAGAAATTGATCTTAATGATCTCATCACTAGATATCCCTTAAGTTTGAAAAAGACTTTATAAGACTAGGGGAAAAAAAAAAAAGAATTGTTATCTGCTGAAGCTTCTACCAAAGAAGTCCTGCTTTACTGCTTTCATTAAAATATTTATTGAATGTTCACAGTAGTTCAGGCACCTTGATTGGCGCTACGTATACAAAATAGAAGGATGCTGTTCTGATCTTCAGGGAGGTCGAATTCAATTAGGTCGAATTCAATTTCTACTTAGGAAGTTGTTTGAGTTCATGATTCTTTTCCTCTTTTTCATTCTTCTCCTAAAACAATAATCTATTAAAATTAACCACAATTTGTAATTACCAGTTCTTTTTTACCTTGGATATCTCACAGTTGTGTGTTACGTGTTCATAAAAGAGTTACATGCACATATAGATCATTTGGAATAGGGTCTACCTGTGATTCTATTTACTTACTTGTTCGTTTGCTAGGAATAAATTATTAAGACTTTAAAATAATGGGTGCCTGGGTGGCTCAGTGGGTTAAAGCCTCTGCCTTCAGCTCAGGTCATGATCTCAGGGTCCTGGGATCTAGGCCCGCATAGGGCTCTCTGCTTGGCAGGGAGCCTGCTTCCTCCTCTCTCTCTGCCTATCTGTGATCTCTCTCTGTCAAATCAATCAAGCAATCAATCAATCAATCTTAAAAAGAAAAAATTTAAGATAATGGATACAGTCATGATTCCTTGTTATCACTATGTGATATGTGGTTTTGTTTTATTTAAAGAGAAAGTCTGATGTTTCAGCATCTCATTTTTAACATAATCTGAATAAACATGCCCTTGCACTATTTTCTTTTCAAACTTTTTCTTTGTTAGGGCAGAACTTCCCTAAGACTGGACGTGCCATTATCATTAAAATGCTGCTTTGTATATATTGTTTTAAATCCAAAGTGAGCATGAATAAACACATCCAAAAGTAGTGCACAGTTCTTCTTTTATATTGTTTAAGAGAGAGCCAGAAATGCTTTTGCCCTCACCTGAGATTTTAATTGCAAAAATCTCTTAATGGGTTTACATTGCATACCCTAGATCCTGTAAACCCTTGTCTCCATTTTGTATTCTGCTGGCCTCCTTCTTGTGCATTTCAAAATCAGAACAAAGAGCCAGTCAAGGAAAGAAAATCCTTACAAAGTGCTGTTCTAATACAGCTGCTTCCTCTCTTCTTCAACTTAATGTTTATTAGCTCTTTTGTTTTGTGATGAGTCGATAAGGAGTTTATAGAGATTAAAAATCCTCACAAGAGTCATTGTCTACCAAAGCCAATTCTACAGGCTTTGTAGGTGAAATGTGGTAATAAATGGAAGATGGATAAAAGGAATGGAACGATGATGTAGCCATAGGATCCTAATGCGGAGCAAGTGGGGAAAAAAAAAAAGTGGTATTTAATTCCTTCAATATCTTGAGACTCTATCACTCAGACAGAAGCCTTAACAGAAATCTAATTCTCCAGTTGCTGGACAACGTTAATTAATTTGCAAATATATTTCATCTTCTAAGTGACAGCCTTGTCTACTGTAGGCAGTGAGGAAATAGGAGGCTGAAACTAGAGCATGAAGTGCTGGCGGGCTCACATGACAGGACTCTAACCCTGGAGAATCGAGGTGACACCAGCTCGTTACATCTTCTCTAAATGAGCTGCTCGTAAAAGGGAAATATTTTGATTAAGGTAGCAAGGGGGGCACTTGCGATGCTCTCTATGTGCTTCTTCTAATTGCTTTGCCATATACTTAAGTTTCTTCAAAGGAATGATGCCTGCAGGGACAGGAGCCCTCCTGATTTTTGTCATCAGCCCCAAGGTAGGTGGGGAGATGTTTACTTCTGTTTCCCGATTTCTCTAGTCACTGCCTTAATCTCTAGGGCCTTCATTTTGGATCCACTCATCTTCTATGGAAGTCTTTCTAATTGCTTCAGTTAGTGACTCACACTGCCAACTTTCTAGCACAAGATTCAGTAAAGACCCTGGGATTCCAGCTTGGGACATGTCTATGTATAGATTTCTGACTATGAGGATCCTCTCCCCATGCCCAAATTACTTTGTAGGCTTGTATTCTTTTATGGCATTAGCAGGATAATTACAAAGTCAAAACTGATGAGGGAGGGGGAATTAAAGTGTACATTCAGACTGGAGTCAAGCTCTGCCTCATTCTCAACCTAGGAGGTTCTTTTGTTTGTAAGTCTAGACATCTTGGCCCCATCCGTTGAGTCTGCAACAGCATCCCAGATGCTAGTACACAAAGCAGGGGAGCAGCATAGTGAGAAAAGAGGAGGTCATTAAGGACAAGGTTGGAGATTCATAACTGGAAAAGATCAAGAAGTTCTCTGTGTTACATGATGGACTATGGCTTGTATTGCAAGTGCAATGAGAATCCAGTGAAGATGTTTAAATGGAGAGATTATATCACTTGAATTTGTCTCTAAAAGAATACTTTGGATATTGTTTGGTTGACGGATGAGCAAGGAACAGAAGGAGAATCAGCGTTTCTGATCAGAGGCCTAGTCGGTGAAGTTAGTGGAATGGAGATATTGATAGACTGAAAATTGATACTGGAGGTAGAGCAGTCAGGCCTTGCTAAAAGACTAAAGGTAGAAGATGAGGGAATTGAAGGGCAAATGGGAGAATCAAAGATAGCAACTGTGGTTTTGATTTTGAGCGACTGAGTAGACAGAAGCACCAGAGAGTTTGGTCTTTTTAGAACATGGGTCTTGACCTGCTCTTATTAGTTCCTATCCAAAGTGTGGGAGCATGGCCCCTGAAACTCAGTTTGGTGATCATACTTTCAGTACAAACTTTTCGGGAATTGTGTTTCTCTCTGTATTTTTGCACTTGAAATATTTGCTTTTGGGGCGCCTGGATGGCTCAGTTGGTTGAGCAACTGCCTTCAGCTCAGGTCATGATCCTGGAGACCTGGGATCGAGCCCCACATCGGGTTCCCTGCTCGGCGGGAAGCCTGCTTCTCCCTCTCTCAGTCCCTCTGCTTGTGTTCCCTCTCTAGCTGTGTTTCTCTCTGTCAAATAAATAAAATCTTAAAAAAAAAAATTTGCTTTTTTCGACAACTGTATTTAGTAGGACCACCCCTGTGACTCCCTTCTGGATACCCACATCTCTATTGGGACTTGAGCTATCCCCAAATCCCTACTGGAGACACTCTGTTGCTTTTGCACACACACTGCCTTCCATCCTCTGCTACTGGATGTTCCAGTCCTGCCCAGCATTTGCACTGTTTTCATAGTGGATATAGTTTTAGATTCTAGCTCCTTTCCTTTTGAGTCTATTTCACTCTGATTTACTAAGTCTTTTCCTGCTTAAGTTTGAAATAAGAAGGGTGAATATGGTAATATCAAAATCTGTAGCAAGTTTTAACAAAAATTTTACTCTCCCTTTGAGTTCAGTGTCCCCAGAAAAAAATACTCTGAAAAGTACCCCTCCCCTTTGGTTGCCCCTAAGCACCACTAGCATTATAGAAATATCAATTGGTTTATCTAAAACAGTCAGTTCATTATGTGTTCACAATGGTCAATCATAATAACCCAAGGCAACACTCTGGAAATAATTACACAATTATGAGGAACTATAACTGAAGGAGTTTCTGAGAAAAAGAAGAAATAAAATTTTATTAAAAAGAGAAAAGGGGAATAAAGAGAGAACTGTGTATGTTCCTTTCCAAAGATCAGAGTTATTCCATGTCTTTTTAGTGGGCATCCATTTGGAAATTTTAAGATATACATCTCATTTACGATGTTGCAAAGTATAAAAATAAAAATACTGTTTCTCTGCATTTAGCAACCATATTTATTTCTAGGATAGCTTTGCAATATACCAATGAAATGTTTGGTATAAACATAGCTAAATGTTCATTTTATTCAGATGCTGTAGGTCTGGTGAACTAATGAACAAGAGAACTATTTGCCTCATTCACAAATATAGAATTCTGTTATCAAAAAAGGGGGGTGAAGTAAGGGGGAAGAAAAGGAGAAAAAAAAAGCACCACTTTTTCAAAACTGGTATTAAGAGAAGCTATAAGCCAGTTTTTAAAAAATGATCAATCACCTCCTGCACTCTAAAAGTGGGGATATAAAGCAATTTTTATAATTCCAGATAGCACTAAAAAGCTTGAAATTGCTTCATTCTTTTCAAAGAAAACATTATTCTAGCTAAACTTTCCACCCAGTTGTCATGACAACCTTGCCTGTTTTCTACCATGTAGAGACAATTAGATATTAACCTGGGCATTTAGAGAAAGACACTTCTAACTTAAAGAAAGACTTGTTGATTCGTGTTTGGCCAAGTAGAATAAGGAATGACTATTATAATTTTTCCTGGAACTGATATTCTTTGAGCCTCCCAGTCCATTGTCTTAGAAAGTAGTAGCTCTGACTTTTACAGATAAAGTAAACATGATCAAGAGGAAGAGGACAAAAATGGGGTGTGTTAACTAGTATGCTACCAACTGGAAAACTAGAGAAAAATCATGTTTTTTGTTTCTTTGACATCCATCTTTAATATAGTGACTGTCATCACCGGAGATCTATACAAAATGGAAGAGTAATTTGCCCGAGATTTAATTGGAGAAGTTAGTGGCAGGGAACTGTATCTCTATGCTTTAACAAACAACAGTTATTAAATCTGTCACCCTCTTTCATTTACTTTATATATCTTGTGAGAGACAGCAAGGAAAGCAATGAGATGGAAACCCTCTGAGAATGTAGAAATTAATCCTTCCTTTATTAGGGTTTTTGTCTAACTGGAACTCTTCCTTTTTCAATTCAGATAATAAAATTCTTTTTTTTTTTTCATTATCTTCCTTGCTGTTAAAGTTTTGTTTTTTGTTTTTTTGTTTTTTTGTTTTTTTGGTTTTTTCCCCCTTCCTCTTACTTCCTAATACTGCCAGAGTGGGAGAGGGGTGGGCAAATGGTCGGGACGGGAAGGAAAAGCTGTTTTAGATCAAACAGACTCCTAAAGTGTATCAGCGGCATTGTTGTCCTAGAGCATTTGTATAACACCAGTACCTCTCTCTTTCCCTGGTTCATGCACATGTTTACATAGACTAGAGCTATCACCAAAACAAGTACCATATAGATAGGGAACAAGGTAAGATGCATTAAAACTGTGACTCTAAAAAAACAATAATTTTTTTCTTGAAAAAATAAATAGGGCTTTTCTCTTCATTGTACTAACCTGAGGAAGCAATGTATTTTCTAATTATGCTGTCATTGTTCAAAATATTTAGGGAGCTCTCCTCCCAGAAATTGCTTCTAGATTCTCCTGCATGTTATTTCAAGTGTCCTACGAAAAGTGAATCTCTATTCTTTGAGAGCAGTCCAAGTCTTTTTAAAAGGTAGATATCCAAGTTTGGCGAAACCATTTTTACTTCAGTGGGTGTTTTGTTTGTTTTTGTTCGCATTTTTTAAGGAGCAGTGAAGCTTGTATTTGTGTGTGCATGAGGGGAGGGGACAGGGGCGGCCCTATGAGTTTTCTAGGGCTGCCATAACAAAACAACACGGACTGGGTGGTTTAAACTAAAAAAGAAAAAAAAAAAAGATTTCCTCACAGTTCTGAAAGCTAGAAGTCCTCAGTCAAGGTGTTCACTGGCAGGGTTGGTTTCTTCTGAGGGCCATGAGAGAAAGATCTGTTTCAGCCCTCTGTCCTTGGATTGTTGATGGCTGTTTTCTCTGTGTGTCTTCACAGAGTCTTCCCTGTATACATGCCTGCATGTAAATGTCCTCTTCTTATCAGGACATCCCTCACTTTGGATTAGTGTTTACTTTAATGACATCGTTTAACTTAATTACCTATTTAAAAACTGTAGCTCCAAACACAGTCATGTTTTTAAAGAGAGAGATCACAAGTCGGCAGAGAGGCAGGCAGAGAGGAGGAAGCAGGCTCCCCGCCAAGCAGAGAGCCAGACGCGGACCTCAGTCCCTGGAACCTGAGATCATGACATGAGCCTAAGGCAGAGGCTTTAACCCACTGAGCCACCCAGGCACCCCAAATACAGTCATGTTTTGAGATACTGGGGTTAGAACTTCAACCTATGAATTTGGGGTGGGAGGGACACAATTCATTTCACAACAGTGGGTCTGGCTTCTTAATAGGATCTGATGGCAATTCTAACAGAGAAGTTTCATTCAGGGAAAACACTCCTTCAATGTTACATTGGTTATGTTTTGGTGCATAACGATCCATCCTTAGATTTTCTTACTTTAGAAGTATCAGTTTATTATTTTGTCTCACAGTTCTGTGGGATGGTTAGATGATTCTTTTGCTAGCTCGACCCAGGCTCACTTATGTGGTTGAATTCAGAAGGAAAAGTCTTCTGGACTAGAAGTTACTTAGTGGACTCATTGACCTCTGTGGCCATTAGTTTTAGAGGAAGGATACCATGCTCTTATCAGGTACACTCTTGTTCTCCTGCTTTCTTACACTCTAGTCTCAGAGCAGTGCTCTAAGAGGGCACAGGAAAAATCTAGACGGTATCTTGAGATCCAGACTCTGGAACTCATGTACTTTCACTGTAGTGAAACAAATAAGTCATAAAGATGTAATGTATAGCATAGTGATTATGGTTAGTAATACCATATTGCATATTTGAAAGTAGCTTAAAAAGTAGATCTTAAAAGTTCTTATGACAAGAAACAAAAGCTGTGATATGTATGGTGATGGATGTTAACTAGATTTATTGTGGTGATGAGTTCACAATATATACAAATGGCTTATGTTATGAAACTGATATAATGTTATATTTCAATGATACCTCAAATTTGAAAAATATATTTTCCTTTGGTCAGTGCAAGTCATAGGCTAGCCCAAATTCAAAGGATTAGAAATAGATTTCACCTTTTAATGAGAGGAAATACAAATAAATTATGTCTATATTTAATGTACCACATGTGTATAAATTCTAGCATATTTGCTCAAAACCAGTCTTTCATTTTGTGTCATAATTTTTAATACTATATTTATCTTCTGGAGGGAAATAGTGGCACACATAATTTGAAACAGAATTTTTTTAAATTCCCATGTTTAAAAACCTTTTTAAATTCCTGCTATATTTTTAAATCTTACTCATTTTGATTAAGCATTGCATAAATCTTTAATAAAAGCAGTTTGTACTCTTCAAGCACTCATTAGCTAGATGATGAAAGAGACAACCTAAGAAGTTTCTAAAGTAGAAAACAAAAGCAGGGTGTCCTAGATCATTTCATGTTCCAAGAAACAGAAAAGTATCAGTACTCAGGTGATAAAGCCTCACTATAAAGGAACACGAACAAGTAAAGGAACACTGAAAACTCTCCACTGAGGTCCAGCCAGGCTACCTAGAGTATTGTCAGTATATCATACTCGGTGCATGATATGGGCATGGCAACTGTTCATTTCCTGAGACTTCTGTAAGGATTACTACAAATTTCGTGGCATTAAGAAATAGAGGTTTATTCTGTCACAATTCTGAAGGCCAGAAGTCCAAAGTCCAGAAAGGCTATGCTTCCTCCAGGAAAGCTAGGAGAGAATCTTTCCGTCTTCCAGCCTCTAGTGGCTGCCCTAGAATTCCTAAATTGTGGTTGAATCACTACTGTCTCTGCCTCCATTTTCACACTGTCTTCTCCTCTGTGTGTTTGTGTTGTGTCTGCATACCCTTCTCTTACAGGCTCATTTATAATGGCAGTTAAGGCCTACCCAGATAATCCAGGGTAATCTGCTCGTGTCAAAATCATTAACTTTATAATATCTGCAAAGAATTTTTTTCCCCAAATAAGATAATTTATAAATTGTAGGGTTTTAGGGCTTGAGATATTTGGGTAACCATTATTCAATCTGCCACAGCATTCAGCAACATCCCCCTTTCTTAAATGATATGTCAGATAAAGGGCTAGTACCCAAAATCTATAAAGAACTTACCAAACTCAACACCTAAAGAACAAATAATCTAATCAAAAATGGACAGAAGACATGAACATACATTTCTGCAAAGAAGACATCCAGATACCCAATAGATACATGAAAAAGTGTTCAACATCATCAGGGAAATACAAATCAAAACCACAGTGAGATACTGCCTCACACCAGTCAGAATGGCTAAAATTAACAAGTCAGATGACAGATGTTGGAGAGGATGCGGGGAAAGGGGAATCCTCCTACACTGTTGGTAGATATGCAAGCTGGTGCAGCCTCTCTGGAAAACAGTACGGAGGTTCTTCAAAATGTTGAAAGTGGAGCTACCCTTAGCTAACAATCACTCTACTGGGTATTTGCCATAAATTTAGTGATCCAAAGGGGCATGTGCACCTGAATGTTTAAAGCAGCTATGTCCACAATAGCCAAACTATGGAAAGAACCTAGATGTCCATCAAGAGATGAATGGATAAAGAAGATGTGGTACGTACACACACACCCACACAAAGGAGTAATATGTAGCCATCAAAAAGAATGACATGATGCCACTTACGATGATGTGGATGGAACTGGAGGCTATTATGCTGAGAAAAATAAGTCAATCATAGAAAGAAAATTATTATATGCTGTCTCTGATATGAGGAATCTGAGAGGCAGGGTGGGGGTTGGTTGGGTACAGAGGGAAAAAATGAAATAAGATGGGGCCGGGGAGGGAGACAAACCATAAGAAACTCTTAATCTCAGGAAACAAACTGAGGGTTGCTGGTGGGGGTGGAGAGGGATAGGTTGGCTGGGTTATGGAAAAAATTTAAAAAAAGAAAAATAAAATTCAGATTTGGATTCACCACATCTGGGAAAAAAAAAAATCATGCTTTCTCCAGCCTCTTAAACTGAACTTTTGTGAAAGACAAATAAAATGTAAGAAGACAAGGAATGTGTGGATATTCAGCTGTGCCAGACTGGCTGTGTTCACCCTCATCACTAGCCCCAGAACAACAGCTCTCCACTCAACCATTTTCTGTATAAGTATGTGGAACTCACTGTCATTTAGGATGCCTATCATTTAGGATTCAGAGGCTCTTCTCAGCTGCAGGGAGTAGAATATAGGAGGGTATGTTCCTAATTTGTGTGTGTGTGTGTCTCTGTGTGTGTAACTCCCCTTATGTTAGAGCACCTACATTAATTCACTTGAATCCCAGTTTAGAAAAGGCAGAAAGAGTGAAATAAGCCAAGCAGAGAAATTCAAGTATCATATGGTTTCACTTACTTGTGGAGCATAAGGAGTAACATGGAGGACATTAGGAAAGGGAAAGGAAATGTGAACTGGGGTAAATCAGAGAGGGAGATGAAGCATGAGAGACTGTGGACTCTGAGAAACAAACTGAGGGTTTGGGAAGGGAGGGGGTGGGGGGATGGTTGATCCTGGTGGTGGGTATTGAGGGCACGTACTGCATGGAGCACTGGGTGTGGGGCATAAACAATGATCTGGGAACACTGAAAAAAGAAATTATTAAAAAATAAAAAAAAATTGGGGTGCCTGGGTGGCTCAGTTGGTTAAGCGACTGCCTTTGGCTCAGGTCATGATCCTGGAGTGCTGGGATTGAGCCCCACATTGGGCTGCCTGCTTGGCAGGAAGCCTGCTTCTCCCTCTCCCACTCCCCCTGCTTGTGTTCCCTCTCTGGCTGTGTTTCTCTCTGTCAAATAAATAAAAATCTTTAAAAATAAAATAAAATTAAATTAAATTAAAA